>MJUU01070904.1:1241-12238 GCA_002080025.1 Modiolus philippinarum
CCATAACTCCTATAAAAATTGACGAATCAAAATGGCGGTGCGATATGATCTAGTACATATAGTGACTAACAATCCTACAAAATTTGAACATAATCTAATACACGGTTTCAGAGGAGTTGCGTCCACAAGAAAGTGTGACAGACAGACAGACGTACGGACAAACACACGGACGCAGACCATTACTTTGTCCCACCGTCACGGTGTGGGGGGGGACAAAAATAAAGTTATGACATATTTAGAAAAATTGCAACTTTGGCCCCTTTGACCCCTTGTAGCTCGGAAACGGTAAAAGCTACACAAAATCTGTTGACATACTACTGAAAGCTTATATCAAGAGGAATCCAAAGAAAAAAATCCCATCGAAATCCGATGAAAAATAAAGATTTGACATATTTAGAAAAATTGCAATTTTGGCCCCTTTAAGCCCTTGTAGCTTGGAAACGGTAAGAGCTACACCAAATCCATTGGCATACTACTGAAAGCTTAGATCAAGAGGAATCCAAAGAAAAAAATCCCATCGAAATCCGATGAAAAATAGAAATTCTACATGATCTGCAAATTCGCAATTTTGGCCCCGTTCGGCCCCTCATAGCTAGGAAAGGAAACAAGAGGCTCTCAAGAGCCTGTATCGCTCACCTGGACCATGGCCAATACATAACTTCAAATCAACTTATATGTTAAAGGGTCTCATTTTCAAACTATGTAACTAAACATTTATGTTATATGATCCAACTTTAATTAAACTGTTTTCCCTATTGCATGCCATCTTGGATAAGGGATGGATCTGCAGGACACAATTTTAAAGAAAATTAAGTATTGTGCCAAAGTTTATTTCCAACTGGCCAAATGGTTTTAAAGAAGAAGATCTTTGAATGTACTCCTATATTAAACTTTGTTTCCCATTGGTAGCCAATTTGCATAAGGTGCAGACTTGAAGGACATCTGTTTTGAAGGGGACCATCTAAGATACATTAATGTGACTAGCCAAGTTGTTTCAGATAAAACATTCTTTGTATCCCCAGAGAAAATCGACTCGTGATCCCACCTTACCACGGCATGATCACACACTGATCACACCTGTGAGGCTGGGATTAGCCGTGATTTTGAATCACACCTGGGATTAAATTTTATTGTTAGGTGGGATTGGGCAAGATATATGCGTGATTTCTACAAATAGGTGGGATATAGGTGTGATCTTTGAGAACTGGATGGGATAAGGTGTGATCTTTACAAAAAAGGTGGGATAAGGTTTGATCCTCACATATAAGTTGGATGAAGTGTAAGCATGACCTACATGTATGAAGTTTTCTGCGTCAGGCAAAGTCAACTTCATTCAATACTGAGTGAAATTAACATCTGGAAATTTCTTCAGACAGCAAGTGGAAAATCAATGTGTTAAACATTCTTGCAAATGATTGGCCAAAGAAAATACACTAAAAAACTCTTTGTTGTCATTCATCACCCCTCCCCTTTTGACATTATTTTTGGGGGAACCCAATAATAATGTCTCGTATGATCGGCGATTTGTTTTTCATCTTTTGATGATTACTAATAACAGACAGCTATTTGAAGATATTTAAATAAATTTCTAAGGAGAATGGAAAGATCGGCGAGAGTGAATATCACAACAGCTTTTCAATAACTATGTACGACTACGAGATAATTTGTTTGTTGCGAAAAATAAAAGCACATTTTGTAGATTAAAAGATATAACAGAACGTTAATACGTATGTGCAGAATATTTTTTAGTGTAAACAATTCTTTTACCTATGCGCAAGTTGTAATCAGTAAAACCCGTGTTTATTTTCTTCGAATATTACAAATGTAATTATCTTCCTTGTTTTTAAGTAACATGTGTTTATATCACGTGGTTTTATGTCTGATAAACCGAAAGTCCAATAAGTTGGTAATTCTGATTGGTCAGTCACACTGCGGAAGCTGCAATGTATCCAATCAGCGCGAATATTTCTCAGCATCATTTGGCGGAAAATTAAAGATGCCAGATCATCAAAAATTGTTGTTAAGCTTTTTTTTCAGCACACAATACGATCTGTCTAACAGGATTTACTTTAAAAGACAAATAATGATCTTTACGGTACTGAATACTGTAGTGTAGGTAAGCAATGCATTGCTAAACCGCCGACCGAAATAAATAATTTCAAATGTTCCGCCAGGCCTCAAATTCAATTTCATTAATTTTATTATCCCTAGTCATCGGTGACAATTTTGTACACGTATGTTGTTTGCAAACGCGATGTTCTCAAACGAAATTATTAAATTTGTATAACACGTATCAAACTAGAGACATGACTGGGAAATATTGTACATTATTATTGAAATTTTCAAATTTAAGGAACAACTATTCATATTACTATTAGAACGTGCCATCACTTATATGGTAAACAATGGAATTCTGGACAAAGAAAAGTTGTAACTTTATTTGTAACCTACAGCCTAGTGCCAAAAGTGAGTCAACTTTTCAAAATTCCCTGTGCCATTTCATGTAAAAACCGTCCCTCTTTAAAAAATTCTGTAGAACTCATTTATTATCCGATTTCCATGAAATTTTCACTGTTAAATAGCATTTTATATACAGTTTATTCCAATAATTTTGAAATATTTTCATGACGTGTAACTTCCATATTATGACAATTTAAACACAAATCGAAAATTTACTATATATATCCTTTGTAAATTGTGACGTCAGAAATTTCAGTTTGTAATTAAATTGTGATAATAAAGAAACAAATGAACTTGAAATTATTTCAAAATTACAGGCTTAAACTGCATGTCAAACTCCTTTCAACAGTGAAAATTTCATGAAAGTCAGATAAAAAATAAGTTCTACAGGATTTTGTAAACAGGGACCGTTTTTACATGAAATGCACACTGAAATTTGAAAGGTTGACTTGCTTGGCACTAGGATGTTTGTACATGATATAGATGCACTAAGGACTGACCACCATTCAAGGAAGACTTGGTGAATAAATGTCAGCTGGCCCTGTTTGTACAACTTAAATTAAATTCAGCAAATAAATATACACAAGAAAACATTGGATAATTATAATATTCTGAACAAAATTCACACAAAGTGAAATATCCCAATTGAAATTTTAGATGGTGCACGTGCATGATCCCTTTCAAATCAATATATTTATTTCATATTTCTTTTTTTTTCCATAAAATAGATTGAGTTTTGAAATTTTTACCAATAATGATATTGTTCAGATCTCGCCCGTGATGTAGATGAGATCACACCTGTGATGTAGACGAGATCACACCTCACACCTGTGATTTAGATGAGATCACGCCCAAGATTTATCAAATCCCAGGTGTGATTCCATCACAGTCTGCCATGATCCCAGCCGTGATTTAGGTGGGATTTAGCTGGGATTTGGGTGTGATGTCAGCTGAGATCCCGCCGTGATCCCAATATTCTGCCCCAGCCGTGACTCGCCCGAATCTCATGTGTGACTTGCCTGTGATCACACCATGCATTTTCTCTGGGGATGCTCTTTCCATACAGTCGAGTAATAAATTAAGTTCCCTGCAGATGGCCATGTTGGATGACATTTAGGCATAAAAGTCACAATACATATATATATTATAGTCAGCACCTCATAAGCATCATAAATGCCAAGTTCCGTTTAAATCCATTCAGGTTAATTTCATCAACTGCTCACTAAAGGCTTTATTTACAAATACTTTTAACACTAAACAGTCAATGAAGCTGATAATCTACTTCAACATACATGTCAACAAAGTTCACAATAGTTCACCACTGAAGTTGCAGTAATGTACATAATATGTTTATATAGGTAAATCATTATACTAGTAACATCAAATAAGGTAAAGATTAAGAAAGTATTTTTGCAAAAAAATTGCAGAAATTTGAACAAAAACACTGTTTTTGCTCTTAATTATGAAAGAAATAATTTTTTTAATAAAGTGATAGTAGGGAATTTCTCTAAAGCTTAAAAGAGAAAAGTTAACTATAGAAGATTTGAACACAGAATTTAAAGGGAAATAACCCATAACCATATGGCATTGGAAAAAAATTTAAAAAATATAAAAAATGGTGAAAAACGGCCAATAAATCATACACAGGCCTTTGGATTTTCTTCAAAATTTTAGAGTATGTAGATCTTGATATGCTGAACATTTTTTTAATTTACACTTCACCTCTATCTGTTACAGTTTTTGAAATAAAAAATAAAAAATGCACAAATTTTGAAAAATTTATGGAAAAAGGGCTATAACTCTCAGACGGGTTTTCCAATTTTCTTCAAAATTGCAGAGCACATAGGTCTCGGCATTCTGAACAATTTAACTCCATGTCAGATTTTTGATATCTGCATCGGTTTTTGAGTCATTGGCTAAAAACTGCAATTTACCCCTAGGTTCTATTTTTAGCACCGGCGGCCATGTTTTTCATGGGATCTTAATAAAATGAGGATCGTTTGTACAGGACCTGTCATAGATGATTACTATAAAGTTTCAAACCAATCCCTCCAGTATTTTCAGAGGAGAAGATTTTTGAAAGTGAGCTAACAACAGACGGACGACGGACGCAAAGTGATGGCAAAAGCTCACCCTGGCATAGCCAGGTGAGCTAACAAATTATCAAAAATCTAATAGCTAAGTGCCATATTAATTTTTCACAAGGAATCCATTGAAAAAAACTGCATCAAAATCGGACTAAAAATTAAAAAAATATTTTTTTTTAGATTTAATTGCCCCTGTTGGGCCCAATTTATCTCGTGAGCAGTACATACTATGTGAAATCCCTTGGCATATTCCAGATTGGAAATTTTCTCAGGAACACACTGAAACAAACCCCATCAAAATCCAAAGATTCTACAGTCAAAAATGTTAAAACACCCCTTTTTGGCCCCTTTTTCTAAAACGGGCGGGGGCCACCAACTCAAAATTAAAACCTCTGTTTACGCGTGTGCCAAGATACATCATACTAAAATTTCATAATGATCCGTCCTCTAGAAGCAAAGTTAGGCTGTCCACAGACGCCGAATCCGACGTAGACGCCAACGCAGACGACGCCAGCACCATACCAATATACGACTGCAAAATTTTTGCGGTCATATAAAAATGACAAAGTCCAAAAATAGCTCCAAAATCTGGAAAAACAAAAATAAAGAAAAACTAAACGCATGGTGCACATCTACAATATATACTGAAGCATTCCTGCAAGTTTCGTTCAAAAGTACCCAGTGGTTTAGGAGGAGATGCGGATCATGTAAAAATTTTGGAGCCAGACAGACAGACTGACAGATATACAACGGATAGACAACATTTGACCTGAACTATTCTTTTTTTCATAATTATACTCCTCTTGACTAGACCACTACACTTGCCAAGAATGAAATCTCATATAGTTTAAAGGTTATAGCAAAGGTTAAAATTTCAGATGTTCAGACAGACACATGTACCACACACACACAGACAGGACAAAAACAGTATGCCCCTGATCCTTGATCTGGGGGCATAAAAAAAAAGTTTTGGTTAAGGATAGTAAAAACTTTTGGACAAACACTGTAGAAATTTGAGGAAGAAAGGAATTATAGCAACCTAACTTTTTTACAGATTTTTCTGCATATTTAAAAGTAGATCAGCAACTTAGCCGACAACCAATGTCTAATTATAGCGATTAACACAACCCATGTCTTATTTATGAACATTTTCTTTCCCACAACCAAAGTCTAATTATAAACATTTCCTACATCACTACATCCACTTTAATATGAATACCTTCCGATGTTCTATCTGAAGATCCTTCCTCCAATTCGGTTGGACACTGCTCCATTTGAGCTCTGTGAAGAAATATACGTATAAGTTCTTTTACGGCATCCTCAATAACCTGACTCATCTTGTTAATATCTGTTGTCATGGCTCCACAGTACACCTGAAAAACATTTTTTTGGAAATATTTAAATCAATAACAATGCTGCAAATCTTCTAATTAAATGACTCATGTTATTGTTACTTAAATCTTTAAAACTAGAGAATGAAATGATACCAAACCAGATTTAAATTAAGTGTGTGGTTTCTAAGTAATGATATTTGTGTACGTAAGACAAATATGATGTCCCTGCAAAATACATGTTAAGACTCTAACAAGATACATGTTGAAGCTCAAGCAAAATGCATACTGAAGCAAGCCAATATGATTTAGTTCAACTGTCTGTAAAAATATACAATATACATGTAATCAAAACCTTTACCATATGCAAATTATTGATATATGTACATATGATGTAAAGGATAAAAACTTCCTAGCATAAAAACTGTAGGATTTGCACTGACAAACCTGAAGTTTATAGACACTAAGGTTGTTGATGAATCTGGTTATGCTTCAAAAGGACTAAATTCAACAATTATATTTTACAGAAAATGCACCTGTAATATCAAAATCCTTATCACATGCACATCTTCAATATAAGTACATAAAAACTGTAGGAAGAGTTGCACTGACAAACCACATACCCTCTATTGACTGACTTCATCGCAAGGGCATATAACTAGAGCCTCCCAGGAGCCTGTATCGCTCACCTGGCTATCAGTTGCCACAATCAAGCTAAGATTGTAAGTTATACAGTTGAACTTAAGTCTCTCACCAATATCTTGAACTGTATCTAAAGTCTGATGGTGTTTTACTATATTTCTTTGTTGGGCTTTTTAGACAAAGACGTACTGGCTAAAGACCACTTTCAACACCAGTTTTGAAGTCGAGACATAATTTTGTAAATGTGGTGGTCAACAACAATATTTACAATCATATTTTTTAGTTACCACATCAATATTTATTTGGAAACCAAATTTCATTGAAATAGGACAATGTTGAATTTTCCCGCCTTTTTTGTGGCCATTTTAAAAATGGCAGTCATCAAACAATTTTCAACACCACTTTTGAAGGAGTGACATCAATATCCACTTGGACACCAAATTTCATTGAAATCGGACAATGTTGAATTTTCCCGCCTTATTTGGTAGCCATTTAAAATGGCCGTCAGCAAACAATTTTTTACATCAGTTTTGAATTCACAACATCAATATCTATTTGGAAACCAAATTTCATTGAAATAGGACAATGTTGAATTTTCCCTCCTCTTTTTGGCAGCCATTAGAAAATGGCAGTCAACAAACAATTTTCATCACCGCGGTTTTGAAGTAGTAATATCCACTTGGAAACCAAATTTCATTGAAATCGGACAATGTTCAATTTTCCAGCTTTTTTGGGCGGTTTGAAAATGGCGGTCAACAAACAATTTTCAGCATCTGTTTTGAAGTCGCAACATCAATATTTACTTGGAAACCAAATTTCATTGAAATCAGACAATGTTGAATATTCCCGCCTTTGTGGTAGCCATTTTGAAAATGGCGGTCAACGAACAATTTTTATTATTGGTTTAAATTTGTGACATAAATAGCTACCTATTTGGAAACCAAATTCGATTGAAATTGGACAGTGTTGAATTTTTACCATCTTTTTTGGCGGCCATTTTGAAATGGTCGTCAACAAACAATTTTCAGCATCTGTTTTGAAGTTGCAACATCAAGATCCACTTGTAAACCAAATTTCATTGAAATCGGACAATGTTGAATTTTCCCACCTTTTTTGGAAGCCATTTTTAAAATGGCGGTCAATGAGCAATTTTCAACATTGGTTTTGAAGTCGAAACATTAATATCTATTTGGAAACCAAATTTCATTGAATTGATCATGTTGAATTTTAATGCCTTTTTTGGCAGCCATTTTGAAAATGGCGGTCAACGAACAATTTTCAACACCAGTTTTGAAGTCGCAACATCAATATCTAATTGGAAACCAAATCTTATTGAAATCGGACAATGTTGAATTTTCCCGCTTTTTTTTTAATGGCCATTTTGAAAATGGCAGTCAACGAACAATTTTATACACCAGTTTTGAAGTTGCCACAGCATGGCAAACATTTTATCAATTTACACTTAACCTTCATCTTCTCTTGTTATGGAAATAAGACGACAAAATATGAAAATTTGAAAATTCTGTGAAAAAGAACAACAACTCCTACAAGGGTTTTTGGATTTTCTTCAAAATTTCAGGGTAGCTAGATCTTGATATGCTGAACCTTTTTTGCAATGTACACTTGACCTCTATCTGTCACACATTTTGAAATAAAAAATAAAATATATTAAAACTGAGAAAATTTTACAGAAAAGGGGCAATAACTCCAACATGAGTTTTTGGATTTCTTTAAAATTGCAGGGCTGGTAGATCTTGACATGCTAATTATTTTCACTCCCAATCAGATTTTTGATATCTGTACAGTTTTAGAGTTATTTGCAAAAAAAAAAAAATGCAATTTATCCCTTTGATCTATTTTTAGTAACAGCAGCCATGTTGCTTGGTTTTCTGACTATTCGAACAAAATTTTGAAACTGTTTACCCTGGTGATGATTCAAGTCGAGTTTGGTAACAATTGACCCAGTTGCTTAACCCATTCATATCGAAATCATCCTTTTGGCACCCTCGAGCGCGTGCCGAAATTATCCTTTTAGCACCCTCGACGCCAGGCCGAAATTATCCTTAAGGATACATGAATTACTATTTTTAGAACGTCATCTCCAAACTGGAAAAGCTGGTGTTTTCCGTGAGAAATTAGACATAACTTGGAAACAATATATCAATATTAACATTTTCTTTTAAAATTTTGATAATTTGACAACATTTTTCCATAAAAAGTCGGAAAAATGTTAAAAGAATCGATGGTAAAATCTTTGGTCTCGGTAACAATGGCGGCGTCAAGCAGCGGTCCACTAAATTAGTTGACAGGTTAAAAAATAGTGACCCAATCTAAATGCAAATTATTCTACGAATTTTAAAAATGGTTGAAAGAAAAATAGACAGTTATCAGAAGCTGAATGTGGCAAGGAATCGTAAAATCCAGAGCGTTTTCAACGAACAGGTGCTTGCTGACAGCATCTTTACAGTCGTGTGATTTTGGGCACGCAAAAGTAAGCCAAATCACATATCTTCCGTGGTATGTTGCATATTAATAAAATTCTCGAGACTCCGTGTATTTTCCTGTCTAATTTATTTGAAATTTAAATACCCCGGTCATTCAAAAAAAGTAAAAATATATCCACTAAAAATAGAAATACCGGAAGTCGTTGTTATGGTAGTTGTTTAAACAAATATGGCGGAATGTGTAGACAACACATTTTGTAATCCGAGAAAAGGCCGTGGTTTACGCAAAAACAAAATAATTTATTGAAAGTAAAAGCCTACAGCTGTTGTTGTTAATCAGTATTCCTATTTTTGGTTTCCCGGGAGCATTTGAGCGAAGTTTTCGAGCCTATTTGGGAGAACAGATACTTCTCGTTTTTTCTTCATCTTGCACACCCGAAAATAAATTGTCATCTGATGAATTCGACGTTTCCACCTAGGAGAAATCGATAAGGCTGAAGCCTTGCATCAGATAAATACAGAACTTCATCATGGGTGATAAAAGGGGTAAAAACGCTAGTTCTGGGACAGTCGGAGACATATAGGGCACAAAATATGCACCAGATTAACGTGGTATAGATTTGTAACCCCCATTAGTTCAATGGTTACAAGTGGTTACACTGGTTACATGCATGGCAACTTGAGGAATATCTAATAACTCTCCTTTCCATGACTTCAGGGGTTACAAGGGTTACATGCATGGGGAATCTAGGTTACAAGGGTTACATGCATGAGAATGAAGGTTACAAGGGTTTATCATGGGGAATGGAGGTTACAATGGTTACGTGTATGGGGAATAAGGGTTACAAGGGTTACATGCATATAGAATCAAGGTTACAAGGGTTACATGCATATAGAATCAAGGTTACAAGGGTTACATGCATGGGGAATGCAGGTTACAATGGTTACATGTATGGGGAATCAAGGTTGTAAGGGTTACATGCATATAAATTAAAGGTTACAAGGGTTACATGCATGAGAAATGAAGGTTACAAGGGTTACATGCATGAGGAATTGAGGTTACAGGGGTTACACACATGGAGAATCGAGGTTACAAGGGTTAGAATCAAGGTTACAAGGGTTACACATATAGAATCAAGGTTACAAGTGTAATGTGCATGTAACTCTTGTAACCTCGATTCCCCATGTGTGTAACCCTTGTAACCTACACTTCCCATCCGTTTCTCCTATTTCCTACCTTTCCCATCTCAAATTTTGTGCTCAATTCCCAATTACGTACCCAGTTGGTAGCATGTAACCAGTGTAACCTCTAGTAACCATTAAATTTATGGGGGTTACAAAACTATACCACTTTAATCTGGTGCACATTTTGTGCCCTATCTAGTCGGAGACCTGCAAGAGATGCTCAAAATACTGACGATTTGCATGTTTTTTTTTATTTTTATTTTTTACAGGGAATGGGATTTCTCAACCATTTTCCCCTGCTAGTAATACAGGTCCAACAAGGAAAATGAGAAGGAGCTCCCGTTGACTTTATGAAACTGTTTTAAATGTTTAAATTGGTGAAACTGAGAGTGACATTGAATAATGTCTACCATGAAATAGTTTTTATTTTTTCAAAATACTGATTTTAGTACCATTTTTTTCAAGGGAACAATTTCACATTTATTTCTCATTTTATTTCACTTGGAAAATTTATTTTTCACCGCTCTCTATATAATCATATGATTTTCAAATAGAAGAACAATAGTACATGTATTTATAAATATTTTGCCTTTGTATTATTATTTGATACCGAGAGAATTTCACAGGTTCATAGATATCATATCAGGAAAGAACTTGGCTTACATAAGCAAAACACCAGAAAGACACCTGTCACAAAATGATTATTGGAAAGATTAACAATTTCAGGGATGAATTCTTTCTAAATTCTTAGGACAATAATTTCAAATGAGAATGGATAGTAATCCTTATACAACATGAATTGGTGAACAGACTCCTTGGCCATCCCATTGTTCCCAAAAATGAACCCT
>MJUU01070905.1:0-38717 GCA_002080025.1 Modiolus philippinarum
CAACATAGCTGTCAAACTTTGTAATGTTTAAATGATTATTGATTAGGCCATTATGAAAAACATTCCTAGATTCTCATCCAACTTTTTTTGAACTTGATTTTTTTCCTTTATAATATTTTTTATTTTTTCTATGGTATAAATCATAATTGAAATATTGGAAATTGATCAAAATTTTGAAAAAGATTAACAATAAGCAAAAATTCAGAATATGAATTTTCAGGAGCTGAAAAAATTTGACAAGTTGGATTGAGAATCAAGTAATTTCTTTCATTCTGGCATACTCATTACTGTGACATTTCATTTTAGTAGCACATACAGACATTTTAAGTTGAAGAGAAATTATAATGTAATTTTTTATTCTGTTTCAGTTGCAGAGCCACGAGCTGATGTAAACCAACATGATCCTTGTATTAAAAAGATTGCTGCACTACGTATCGAAAATAAACAACTTTATGCAGAGTTGGGGAGGCTTCAAACAGAAAATGCTCATCTCAAAAGCACTCAACTAAGTTTTGAGGAACAAGTTATGACAAGTGACCGCAAAATACAGTTTTATACAGGTGTCAATTCAAAAGCTCTTTTTCTGTGGATTTTATCATTTTGTGCTTGTGTGTTGCCTTCAGTTAAAGTTATGTCTCCAACAAGTGTCTTATTATGCATACTAATGAAATTAAGACTTAACCCACATTTTGAAGATTTAGCTTAACCGCTTTAATGTATCTAAGACAACAGTTTCAGAGACCCTAAACCAAGGACTTCCGAAATTAGCCAGAAAACTAGCATTTTTAATTCAGTGGCCAGATAAAGAAAGTTTAATTCAGAACCTGCCAATTGTCTTTAAGCAAGCTTATCCACGATGTACAAGTATCATAGATTGTTTTGAAGTGTATATTTTACGTCCCGGTCAGTTAACAGCCAGAGCTCAGACATGGTCAAACTATAAACATAACAATACTATAAAATTCTTAGTGTCAATAACACCTACCGGTGCGATATCTTATGTTTCAAAAGCCTTCGGAGGCCGTACGTCAGATAAAGTGATAACACAGCGTAGTGGGTACCTAGAAAAACTTCAATATGGTGACCAAGTGTTTGTTGGCAGACCGAGGATTCTTAATTGCTGAAGAATTTTCGAACTTTGGTGCGACTCTTATTATACCTGCCTTGACTAAGGGAAAGAGACAATTGAGTGCAAAAGAAGTCGAACAAACAAGAAAAATTGCTCATGTACGTATTAATGTAGAAAGGGCCATAGAGAGATTAAAGAATTTTCATATTTTATGTTCCAATATGAGTATGTATATGGTTCGTCATGCTGATAGTGTAGTGACTGTATGTTCCGCCATCTGTAATTTACAGCCGAAGCTGGTGTCATAAAATGCATGTAGCTTAACTTCATAATTTTCAACGGTAAAAGACAAAGTCAGTATACAAAAACTATTTTTTTATTTACATAATATACATGTGTAAAGCAAAACTTCAATATTTATATACAATTTCATGAATCGCAATCATTATATAAACAGATCAACAGAGTGTATGGCAAGTTTTAGTTAAAAGTTAAACTAGTGCTAATTTATACAAAATAAAATTTTGCGACTATTTACAGCAGTGCTAATTTTCAGTCAGTTAACAGATAATTTTTTTGTTCGTATTTGGAAATGCATTAATAAGTTTTTGAATGTCTAATTTGAAATAAGAGCTTATTCCTGGTAACAATTACAAATGTAACTATTTTTTGCACATACTTAATAGCAAAATTAATGTGAGTGAAATAGTGCTTTCTTGAATTGCAATATTTATATTGTGCCTTTGGACTTTTTTCTTTTCTTTTTTTCATTCATTAAAATACCACAATCGTAGAATAAGAGTATTGTATGATGTTTTTAATATGTTGATATATATGTTACATCTATTCAACTGCAATAAAAATTGTTATTTGTACAAAGTGTCATTTCATGGTCACAACCAACAGCAGATATTGTCTTTTAATTTTCACAACTTTCGCAAAACCACTGTCCCCTTGGCTTTCTGCGAATGTTGACACATCTGTAATGTAACCATTGGTATGGGCATTGGTCACCGTCACACTGAATCATACGACCATATTCAGTTTCAGAACATATACACCATGTTTCATTGTTGACATTGTTGTTAGCGTCGTTGTTTTGCTGAACTGGCTCGTTTTCTAGTTGTCTGGTAACAAGTTCTGGAAGTAGGTAATTTTTAACAAAGTTCTCACATTTTTCTAATAACATAGAACAGAAGTCTGGGTCTATCGCAACTCTTACTATGACCATACTTGCTACGGGCTGGCATTTCGTATAAACTACAAAGTCAGTGTACTGGCATTTGGTGATGAGCATCTGCATTTGCACTTGGGTGTAATACCTATGGCTGGTCTTGAGTTTATAATCTTTGTCTAGACAGAAGTCTTTATCTGTTGTAGCTGCTTGCTGAACTTTGATGTCCCGGTGCTTAAACGGACACTTGATTTCTAATGTACCTTTACCACAGCACTGGCAATTGACTGACCCATCTGGGCTTGCACCAAGGAACGGATGGCTAGTGCTGATCACGAATCCTGATGTAGTACAGGTGAAATTGTCATGTGCATTCTGTTGGTGGTTTGTGTATGCTTGTCTACATTCTTCTTCATGGTCGATGCCCCACTTAACTGCTTCTTTACTTGATAGATTGTATGTCGAGTAGCCAACAATGCGCTTAATGAGGTTATCAGGTGGTGTTGTAGCTCTGCGTGTTAGGACATCGTGTACTTTGGACCCAGTTATTCTCCCCATTCGATGCTGAAACCAAAGGGGACTGACTGCCTGGTTTCTGGTAGCGACTTCTAAGTTGTTTGCTTGTTGAGTTGTTACTTTGTAGCTGGTGTACAGGTTGGTGCAGATACTGCTGACTTCATCTGGATTGTAGTCATTGCACTGGAGTGTTGACAGTAAAGGGGGGTATTTTGCTTCACCACTCTGTCTTGTTGGTGTACTGGTTTCTTGATTTGGTGCTCTAATTGAGGTGAAAAATGCTGCATTAGGTACGATGGCATACAATTCATCAAGAACTTGTGGAGGTGGTAAGACTGCTGACCCATTGGCTTGAACAGTATCTACATCTTTTTTACGTCTGCCCTTTATCTGCTGGAAGATGTCAGTGACAGTAGTGGGAACAACCTGTAAAATGAAGCAAAATTAAGCTACGGCTTGGTTGCAATACAATTACACTAGTAAAAACAAAACAACAATACGTATATGCACAAAGGCTGAAATGCACAATCTGTTATATCTCCTAGGCAGGGCATTTGGGCAAATTATATTTTCTTCTCAATTTGTATTTTTTCAAGATACCATATGATTACTATTTGTCTTGCAGCAGCTTTTTTGTGTTGTTTATGCTACAAGGTCTATTGACTACAATTATTCCAGTGTAAAGTGCAACAAATGTTGAGTTGAACAAGTTTATACACTTTCTGAGAACACGATAATGTAATTCACTTATCTTGCACCATTGCTGAGTAATGTTTTCTATATTTCATTGAGCATAAATTCTTGTTTTCACTGGTGGCATTCTTAACGTAAACATATATATCTGTTTGGATTGTCATTCCATCGTTATATAAAAATGCAATTAGCTAACATGACTAAATCGCTGAAGTAAATGCATTTAGTTTCTGCAGATAGCCATTTCGATAACTTACATCTCTTCAGTGCTGACTATGATCACAGTCATTATGATGCAGTTAAATATTGTTTAAATATATAAAAGCATGAGTTCAACTCTTACCTCCTTTCTAAATGTACTGTTCCACTGGCAAGCTTTGCTTGTAGAGCTGGTTTGGGTCAGTCCCATCTTTACAGCCATTTCCACTTTAAACAAGAGGGCACCAACATGACTGCATACCTCACCTAATCTGAAAAATTAAAAATAGATTTATGACCTTGTGCAACCAAATGTAAATTCACAAATTAATGTAATTCACATGCAGGTGTAGATAAGAAGTTGACATATTTTCTGCCACATTTTTTCTTTTTATGGCTTAACTGGAAACATAAGACATTATCAGATATATATCATATTAAATGAGACAGGCCGGAACTTATATACTACCATGTTGCATTGTGCAAACTACGTATATATACTTAAGCACAGTTCAGATACATGCAGATGACAAATGGTCGAGCATGAGTTATATATAAGACACCTCTGGTATCTTCTCCAAAAAGAAATATGACTCGATTATGTATGCATTTAGTTGATAGTATAAAATATACAATTTAATACAGGTAAAATTATTATTTTGCAATATGCATCAGCACCGAAGAGACATAAATTGTTGAAATCTTCAAAAATGCTGTAATAATTATTTTTTTTTCTTTATTGTATTAATATATGAACATAGTTTATGACAAAAAACATACCCAGCCATACATGTACAGTGGCCACAATATACTGCTCCGCTGCTCTTTTCTAAATACACCCATGGTTCATGTGGCTTATCACGGGCCCGCTGGGATGGAGTGACCTTTGTCTTCAGTACAAGGAACGGACAGTCATCCTCAATTGGGTTGGATAACACAACTTGAACATGCCCACTAACTATGTACCTGAAAGATAAAAAGGGCATACATAAGTAAATTTATGAACATATATTATGTCAAAAAGTTTGAATAACAAGGACTTGAGGCAAACTACACAAAGAAATAAAAGCAATTATGATCTGATTGAATCACATAATCAGGATGATTGATCCAGCAAATGTTGATGTACATTATTTAACATTTATACATATATGGTGAAGTGACAACTTTTTATCATAAAATTTTATAACCTTTTTAAAAATATTTTATTTATTAATTTTTTTCGGGCAAATGAAGTGTACCATGAAGTCCAGAATTTTTCCCTGTATGTTACATTGGGGGTTTCAACTTTCCCAGTTGCTGTTTTTTATTCAAAACACATTGTAGTACTGTAGTACCAATTAATGAATTACATTCACCTGTTCATAGGTAATGTTTACCAAATATGGAAATACATGTGATCACGTGATACAAACATTGACAAGGTCGCGTACCTGATGTGTACCTGTGTAAACATTTCAATCAAGCAACAATTTCAACAATCAGTTGCTTTCTACACACATTATAATGAATAATTCGCAATGAAAATTAAAACAATAACTTACTTATATGCCTCAAGTGACTTGTAAGCTTTCATGGAGTCTTTGTTGTAGATTGAAGGCGTGTCGATGAGATACAGGTAAATATCACCGAAGGTAAGGTCAGGCCAGGTGCTGGGGTCATCACTCCAGTTCTCACTAATTACATAAGGATCTGGTAAATTTTTGGTGTTGGAGCAATACTGAAGCTTTGAACAATATCTCTGTTTAGCATCAGGTGGTAGGGATTCCACATACGGCGAGTATTTACTGTTGTTTGTCGATACACTTGTAGATTTGTCTGCCATTGTTTTTGTGAATGGTTCTTGCCAACCAGTTTTATGCGCATGCCCAGAATTACGTCACGATCTTGATTCGCGAATTCTCCTATAGCTATTTGACACATTACAAAGCTCAAGTTTTTATCTGTAAAAAATAGCTTGCTTCCAATTGTTTTCCACTCCTGATGAGGTGCAGATTTTGGTGCATTTTTTATCAATATAAAGCAGAAGTGACAAAAAAATAAATGAAAATGTCATGATGACAAATTTCAATCATGTGTTTTGAAGAATGTACTTAATATTTTGAGAAGAAATTTACTAAAACATTGTAAAGATGTTTTAGCTTTCACAAGAACATCTTTTTATCAAAACCCATGTAAACTTTCAGAATTTAGCTGCAAAGTGAATGCCTATCAAACTCCCACCACAGAATAAAAATAACATATCTTTCTCATGATCATGATTTCAAGTCCTTGCTTTTTGGATTCAAAGCCAGGTGGGTTTTTTATGTTGCCTGCCTCTGAGGCTTCAAATTCTTAAAGGAATTACAGTACAATGTACTTATGATAGCTTCTGATGAAAAACGAGTATAGAGACCCTTTCTCTTACTGGGATTACACCCCGAGGATTACACATACATAGCAGCTTTCAAAGAAAATGACAAAAATTATTTACATGTCTATGTTGAACGTCATACCTTTTGATTAAAAAAGAACGTTTTATAAAAATAGCCATTATTTGAATTATTGTGTTTTGGTAAAGGAAACCTTAGACTCTCCGATATTATCACAAAACAGCAAATGATTGCAAACGTCAAACTTATTTTTGCCGGCATTTTCTTGTCATGTGATTTTTTTGTCATGTGATATTCTTATGGGACAACCTAAAACAAGGAAAATTTTTTCCCGCTTTTTCAAACTGTGAAGTTTAAGTCTCGTTATAACGTGCTTTTTTTGTGGACATACCGTCATTTAATAATATATATATATATATTTAAAAACTACATGCTACATTGAAAAGTTACAACATACATTACTTACAAAAATAATTTATGCGAAAAATTTTGAAACTCCTCTGGCTGCAACTACACTGGTTGCGCACTAACCCCATGGGTTGCACATCTTTTCCAATCCGGATTTGACTCGTCATTTAGACGAGGTCATCTGGGGTCAACCGGAGCATACTGAAGAATGACGGCCACTAATCAGAGTACACCCGTGGCTTCGCTCCCCAGGTGTCCCCACAAAATGGTCATCACGACTAACATAGAAAGTAATGGGAAATCGAGAGGTACCTGTATTAAATCTCTATTATTGAATACTATTATTTTCAAATCTTATTAAGTGTTACAGTCATATTCTAGATAGATTTATCTTTCTAGCGATATAAATTTTTTTGAAAAATTTTATTTCCTTCTGGTGTCTCCGATTTTTCAAAGTTCAAGTTCGAAATTCAGCCAGTTTTGTAGTAGTAACTAACCAAAAATAAGGAAAAATGCAAAGAGGTAGTCCTCTTTAAAAAATCATAACTCGGTATATATAAAATTCGCGTCCTATTAAGTGTTAGTATGAGATTCATCTTTAAATGACGCGTATTTTGATATTAAAAAATAATGTTTCAGTTAAGGATTTTTGGTGTCTCCGGTGATTTGAAAAGGAAACTTTTTTGTATTCAAACTGGCTTTTGCAATGTTCATGTACATATGTCTTGGACAGAAATCAAGGAAGTCGTGGGAAAATCGACGAATCTATATGAAATACATGTATGAAGAAATAAGTATGATTTACGTTTCAATCATTTGTTAAATGGAAAATTTTTAACTTTTCAAGTTGCAAAAATATTTTGATAATGATTCTGTATATACATTTGGCTTATTTTTTCATGTTTTTTTTTATCAACAAAGACTAATATGCCAATTTTGTTTTATAATTTCAGATAATTTTGTAATTTAAAGAATAATTTTATCTTATATTTATAAAAAACAAAAACAAACAAGACAAAACAATTTAACGATCTTTTTGTCAGTTAGTGTTTCTTAAGTGAATTAATCAATTATTAACAAAAGCACCTATTTTTCTGTAATGAATTAAATTACTATATATTATAAAAAATAATGACATTTGAAATAAAAATAAAAATTTGATGATCTATTATACCACAGAAAGTTAAAGACTAGATTTTTTCTCACATATATGTACTAATATTTATTTTTGCCACAGTTCCTGCTGTGAACTTGTGTAATCTCGTATTTGTTTTAATGAAGTTACATTTATATAGCCACTGGTCTGATAAGAATTTCACTTTTCTTTCTCTATAATGTAATGTAAAAAAGGGGGAGGGAGCGTTGTGGTCGAAGTTCATGATATTTTTCATTTTAATAATTAAGTATGCTGACCTTTTTAAACTTGTCACCCTTACATTGGACATTTATAACATGAGATTTCAATATACCGTAGTTCGATTATTTTTAAGAGCCACAAACAACATTTGAAGCGTGCAAATTCTACATACAAGTAGGTCTACCATTTATGCAGTTACATGTAGTTTGTCTTACAACTGTATGGGGGTAAGACCTTTTCTGTTTATGTGGTTTGGGTATTTTCTGTTTTTTGTTAGATGACTTTGATAAAATAAATCAGTTGTTAACTGTTTTCGGACTATTTGGTGTTTTATGGTCTGTTAATTTTTTCTTTGTGTTAACTGTTATAAAGGGAAATAAAAACCACTGTTTACTATTGATGAGGAGAGGGCAAGACTTTGTATAGGCATGCAGTAGAGGCTGACAACAGTACATACAGTAGGGAATGCCCGTTAGCGGTGCTCCGTCAAGATCCCATTAATGTATCTCTGGTATATGCCGATTGCTACTTATTGAATAGGCAGCAGTCAATCTAGTTCGAATACAAGGATGCATTCATTATTTTCTTGTGTGTCTCTTGTGTCAAAATCAGAGAGAAATACATTTTTCCCATTTTAGAATTATCGACGTCAATATCGAAACTGATTGCTTTTTGTTAACGATGAAATTAATACACGTTTGAATTGTTCTTTAAATTTAATTTCATGTTTATTTATATTTTCTTTAGCTAATGCCGGGAGCTAATGTCAGACTTTCGTGCGTCTATTACTTGTATACTGTTAAAGTTATGTAAATGTATTTGGAGAGGTTACTTACTAAGTTGGGAAAACTTGTTCTCCGATCCTTTTGCTCTTTATGCAATAAAATAGTATTAAGTAAAAACAGAGAATGCCAATTTTAAAACCATGAGATGCTGCCAATATCTACTGGCAGTAGAGGATGTCAATTGTAGGTACCGAGGAATGCCAATTGTATAAACAGTCTGGACTTTAAATCAGGAAGTAAGTTCTGAAGTAGGGCTGCCGCTGTACAATCAATTGGATCTACTATTCATAAAGACTGTAAAGTATGAAAAGTGAAGGAACAGTGAATATTATTTGCACATCCAATTACCCATTTGTATACATGAAGTATGCAATGCCAATCGGGGTGTAGGGATCATGACGTTTAACAGTGAATTCTTTCAACCCGCGTATTCTTTCCGTTTGGATAAAATACACTAGGACAAAACGCCCAAGACATAAATACACTAGGGTATTTCTTCTAACGGAATAAACACACAAGTGCAAGGTAGAAATACACTAGGGTATTTATATACCCGGACATTCTGCATGCCGGAAAGAAGTACGCTTATCGCATATGACTTGTTCCACATGTGGTACCCGTCACACTGTAAATCCGTTGCAATTTCAAAGGCAGTGTGTCAATCCAGTAATTTTTCGAGTGACGATAGTAACAGTGGTTGAGCACAGCTATTGCTAACAATCTTTTGAGATAATTTTGCTCTGTATATTGCATGCAATACAGTAACAAATAAGCAAATAAGTAGATCTGTATATTGCATGCAATACAGTAACAATTAAGCAAATAAGTAGACTACATATGATGGAGTCAATGTGGGTAAATTATTTCTCGAAAATGGAAAGATCACAATTTGAAAGTAAGAAAATTGGCCTAACTGCAAACCACAACGACAGCGCATGTTTGTCAGTTTATTTTAGGAGAATGACGCCCACTCATTGGCATTTACTCTGAACTTGTCACAAACGGGTCATATTATATGAGCATATATACCATATAACTAACAAAATACCGAAGTTACTGTTAATTTAGTTTCTGTGGATGACCATTTTCTGCAAACCTATGTTTCTCTGGTGTCGATCGAATTAGCAAAATGGAAATCCGTAAACCGATATATATGTTAAAGCTGTTAGAGAACAAAACTGATGAATCAAAATAGAGAAACTAAAATCCGCAAATATCAGAGCGATGAAGGTGGGAGATACTCCTTGATTTTAAACAAATTTTCAAAATTTTTAATATCGCTAGTTACCAAAGTAAAAATCGACCACCATATCTTATTAAATTATTGGTTTAAAAGATCAAGCAAAATGTTTTTTCAAATAATAAAAAAAAGGACAATAATAAAATAAAATGAAATAAACGCTGCAAAATCATTTTTTTCGTTTCTTCCGTTTACGTAAATTTATAAATATGTCATATGTATTTTCTTTTTTTTTACTAAAAAAACGTTCAAATTAATTTTTCATATCTCCATCATGAATTTTGCTACATTCGTTCGTCAACATAAAATCTCTGCGTTTATCTTTATTCATATATCATCTTATTTTTATCAATAGAGTGGGTTTTTTTTTTTGACAGACGCAATCAATTAACATTAATTAATACATTATATCATGTTATCTCCTCTGTTCGTCTGGTTGCTGATAAGATAAAGAATTATCGGGAAGCAGTTTAAAAAATGAAATTTTTCGTGTTTGGGTTATCTCGCATGGATTTGGCCACCATTCTTGCACATGGGAAAAATGACATCATCCAACGTTGGAGCAAGGGACGGATATTTTCTACCAACGAATCTTACGTTGTTATTCAACATATGGGTAAAAAATCGGTTTCAACTGACAAAGAAATCCACGAGGAACATTTCCAACCCACAAAAAACGAAACTTGAATGGAAATGAAGAAATTACTATCTTCGTCTATCAGCGTCTTGGAACCAGTTTTGTACCAGATTACTCCTTGTTTGGCTAAAATAATGAGCGATCCCGCAAATGCGCAATCGGTGTCTTCTATAAGGTCAAATTCAGACACTTGAAATTTTTCTTAAAATTCTTTATTAAAATTCCGCCCTTGTTTTTAGACAAAAATAGCCCCGATACCGGTTAAATTAAGGAACGGTTGAAATCCACAGAAATCCATTTCCCTGGCCAAATGTCTTGTATCTCTATTAGTAACAAAAGCATATATATTTCTTTTTACCATTTCATTAATTCTGCATTGATTAATCAATTTAAACAGGTTTCAAGAAATCCTTGAATAATAGATGGGGGTCATATTTGATATTTTAAAGTTACAGAATACATTTACAAAGAATGACTTCTAGAAATTGAACAGCTTAATACTCAATACTTAGAAATTGAAATAACACAACCTGGGAGAGACGAAAGTCATGCAGCAGCTCTTACGTTTTAGTTGTTATTATTATATTCTTTGTTGTTGGCAAATAAGAACAAATTAAAAATTTACCTCAGCGCTACGGCGCTTTATAACTTTGGTAATCAGAGTTAATTACTTTACCAGATGATGAGAACACTGAAGCTCTAAAACTTGTCTTGTGTATCTCAGAATTACATAATTGCCTTCCAAAGAAAACTATACACTAAAAAATAAACACTTATTGAGACAATCTTCTCAGCCTTTTCATGAGACGGGAACAGGAAAACTTCACAACACGGACGCAATAAAAAGCTATTGTAGGGATCTTGTGCGTATTATTTATAAGACACCGCCGTGTTGAATATGTACACTCCGGTATTAAATTTAGATCCGATAGATAAATAAAAACAACAAATTTCAAATTTTAACTGTTAAGAGAAAGATCTGTTGTCATCTGCCAAACAGATATCCCATAGCGGTCCACAAGGTCGTGATGTCGACCGTAAGACTTCTTTATAGTGATGACTTCAAGCTATGGGTATCATACCCTTGCTTTAGGTAGCCTATTTGTAAGCAACCGAGCTCTATCAAGTTAGTTACTGTATCGACCACAGTGGCAGGCTCTTGTGTAGCGAAGGAGTTGGGGTTTGTAAACCGTATGCTGGCGCTTTTGGAACGTTGTTGCGAGAAAAGGGAAGTTTTTTTATTTAAAACTGAGTGAAGTCATCGCGTTTGGTATACAGCCTAGTTTGTAGTGTACCTCTGTTGTCAATTTCAAGATGAAGGTCAAGGAACGAGACAAATATGGAAGTATCTGTAGTATCCTTAATTTCGAGCTATTTTGGATAGATAAGATGAAGAAAATCACCAAAGCGATGGTTGTTCAGTAATGAAATATCATCCATATAACGGAAGCTGAAACTAAAGGACTGGGTCAGTCTTTTTCTTTATTTTGGAGAAGCCCTTCGATGAATTCAGCCTCATATGAGTGGAGAAACAGATCTACCACACATTCTTCAACCTGTTTTAGAACAAATCGATACAAGAAGTGAGGTAGCGCTAGTCGGCAATTAGCAAAGAATTCCGCTCAAACCGGTGCTAGGGCCGTCTTGAACTTGCTATGAGGTATGAGCAAAGGTCATTGTTAAAGGCCTCATGATGACTTCAAGATGCAGGACAACGATAAAAGCGTTGTTCCTTGGGTTTTTTTACCATGTATTTGTAGAGACTTTGTCTCGTGTACATTTACTCCATGTCCTTTCATTCACCATTTGGTCGATGTGCCGGTTATTATGGGTGATTTGAAATTGTTTAGAAGCTCATTTAAATCCTTGGGAATTGGCAACCCCAACGTATTTAACATAATCACCCAATCATATATTACTTCATGAATGATAATGAATATATACCATATATTACTTATATCGATAATTTTTATAATTTCAAAAATGTATACACCTGTATGAAATTGCCAAAAATTTTAAATAATTTGCCTATTCTGATAGGTTGAAATTTAAACGGAAATATTTTTTTCAATAGCAATTGCTGTTGAGTTGCTACCAGACAATACCGCAATGGAAAGGGAGGTTTGACATGTCATAAAACCGGTTTAACCCACCATTTCTTTTGAAATGCCTGTACCAAGTCATTACCATATCGGTCGACAATATTTCCGTTTCCCTCTGATTTGTCTTTTTGTCTCACTGACCTCGGCTCTTGACAACTCTGTTCGGTAATTTTGTTATTACCCCCATTCAAAAGGCATTCTTCATGACTTTCGCTAATGTATTTTAGATTTTACGACTGCAACAGCGTTTCAAAAATGCGCAGGGGCAAAATTATTCTTATGACATTTTCCTGCTATGTATGAAGATAACGCTATTTACATTTCAAAACTTGTATATCGAAAATTGCAGCATGAGTTAAGATCGCTAATAACAAGTGAAAACAAATAGACAAACTAGTGCAATTAAAACTTATAAAGCTGAAATCAGATAGGTTGTTTGCAATACTATTGTGAAATTGGCAAGAAAGTAGACAATCTAACTGTAGAGAATCAAAAACGAGAAAACATTGATGCTTTTACTGAAGTAAGTATTTTAATTCATTAAGGTGTACCTACTGTTTTGCCTCTGGAAAAGGAACAGAGAATAAAATCGAAAAATTAAAAATCTAAGATAATTGAAAATAATGAATGAGAAATAATAAAGGCAAGAACAAAATCACATTATATATGGAAATGGACCAGGGGACCAGAAGATCCACAAAATGCTCTTGTTAGCAACAAAACAGGCAAGAAATGGAAATGAGGATAAAGGAAAGAGAAGAACCAATACTGAAGCAAGAACAATCATGAATAATGTCCTGACTTTGTTTCGTGTGCATTTACTCCATTTCCTTTCGCTGTTTATATGTTACACCACCGTTACTAATGCAAGCATATGCTACGTACACCACTGTTACATTTAAAGCATATATTACACCTCTGCTACCTATACAAGCATATGTAACACCTCTGTTACTTATGCAAGCATATGTTGCACCACTCTTACATTTGCAAGCATATGTTATACTACTGTTACTAATGCAATCATAGCTTACACCTCTGTTATTTATTCAAGCATATGCTACACCACTGTTACCTTTGCAAGCATATGTTACAACACTGTTACTAATACAAGCATATGTAACACCTCTTTTACGTATGCAAGCATTATGTAGTACCAGTGTTTCTAAGTGAAGCATATATAACGCCACTGCTACCTATGCAAGCATATATTACACCACTGTTACTTATGCAATAAACAGCAAAAGGAATCGGGGTCAATGCACACGAGACAAAGTCTCTGCAAATGCACCTTAAAACCATGCAACTAAACAAGCCCTTTTAATGTTGTTCTAAATCTTGAAGTCAACATCAAGCCTTCAGAGATCAGCTTTGCTCATACCTCATATTAAGTTTAAGACGTCACTTGCACATGTTTGAGCAAAATGCAATTGTCGAGCAACGCTACATCCAAGCATATTTTACAGAACTGCTTCTTATGCAAGCACATGTGACACCATTGTAACTTATACAAGCATATGTTGCAGCACTGTTACTATGCAAGCATAATTTACGTACACCACGGTTACTTATGCAGTATGTTAGACTTCTGTTACTTATGCAAGCATATGTTTCACCACTGTTACTTATGCAGCGTATGTTATGTCTCTGTTATTTATGTAAACCTACGTTACACCACTATTGCGTATGCCAATATATATTGCTCCATTGCTACTGCAAGCATATATTACAACACTATTACTTATTCCTGCACAAACTACACCTCTATAACTTATTGCAGCATATATTAAACCACCTTAACTTTGCAAGCAAAAGTTACACCTTTGTAACTTATGCAAGCAAAAGTTACATCTCTGTTACCCGTACATCGATTTTAGTATGAAGCTTGAACCTTTACTTGAATGAATTATCTGTGTTTGGATTACAGTAGTGTATACTTTTTGAGTGACTGTATTGTTGTTTTTTTTATTGCTCGTTTGCGTTTCTTTTTAATATAGTGTTGTTTTTTTTATCTATCATTCAATGTCATTTAATATGTACATATAATTGAATGTAAATGAAAAATAAATGGAATTACACATTTTCTGGTTAGTAATTAATTAAATTACATGTAATAGAATTTTTCGCCAATTTCCAATAACTTCCAATTACATCAAATATGTAATCAATTGTATCAAGTTGAGTCCTTTTCATATTGGATAAAATCCATTCGATCTTTATTACGGAGGCGTGTTAAAAACTACGCAGATGTGTTAACAATCGACCTAAGTCGGTTTTTGAAGATCCTGAAGCCTGTAAGTTTCTCTCTACATTAAATTGTACATGTCAAATATGTTGTTGTACCTGCAGACAAAGCTTCTAATAACACGGTTTTTGTATGTAAATCACACTATTACAACTGTTACGTCAAAGAACTAGGCATTAATCACAATACACCGGGTAATGCTACATTCAAGAGAGTTTCATTTGAAATACATGAAATGATACATATGTTCAGTCACTGTTGCAATTGTCACTACAGAAGTTTTACGGTCGTCACCACGAATTGACAGACCATTACAATGTTTCTGTTTCACAAATGAGAACAGATATCTTTGGGTAGATCCAGAGTATGTTATCGGACTGACTAACACCAACTGTGACAAAACCAGACTTTTCATTGGCAGTGTGACGGGTGCCACGATTGGAGCAGATCATGCATACCCTTCCGGAACACCTGATGATACCTCAGTTTTTATAGGGGTTCACACTGCTAGTGCTTTAGTTTTGTGACGTTCTTGTTCTTTTTTTGTTTATTTGTTTTGTCTTTGTCATACTGTCTCAATTCGTGTTGCTGTGAATTTCCGTGATTTTGGATTTACGATTTTAGAATTCCCCCTTTCCTCGTTCTTGCTTCGGTATTCGTTTGCCCCGATGTATCCTCTCGAACAACAGGTCATTTTTGTCCTCTACGAATATTCAAGCTAAAAATAAGAATCAAGACATGCACTACCTGTATTAGATACCAAAACTACACAAGAATCAATACAAGAAAGGAGACATCGCTGGATCTTCGTCTTGTTCAACTACTGAACTGTCTATGGAACTAATTACAGTTTTGTTTTCAGTCAAAGACAGGCATCAAGTATACTGCGAGACTATCCATGCTTGAAGTGATATAAAATAACAAAACACCGAAGTTACTGTAAATTTAATTTATGCACACGCGCATTTATACAACCTATATTTCTTCAGTGCAGACCAAATCATAACATTCGGAAGTCAATATACCGGCATTTGTGTAAAATCTGATAGAGAACAAATTACCAATAGATTCTAAATAGGAGAGCAAAAATCAACTAAGGACAGAGGTATGCAAGAGGGAGATACTCCTCTTAGTTTAAAATATTTTTTTAATTCAGATATTGCAAGTTTCCAAATAAAAACGGTTTTCGGGCCAGCACATATAATAAATCACATGTGGATACTGAAAAAATCAAAAGATCTATTGGAAAATCTTAAATCCCGTTCATTTCCTCAAATACTTTCTCTCAATCAGTTGATTTTTCCTTACTTTATACCATGCTTCCTCATGATGAACTGAAACACGAATCAAAGGTGTCATTCAAAACGCTTTTCATAAAAATTGGTTTCATTGGATTATAAATCCACATTTTTCAAAGGCCAATTTGAGGGAATAGAAATTGCTACGATGAGAAACAGGTGTGCAGTATGCTTGATTTTCTTATTGATAACTCATTTGTCACATTTGGAAATGTTATTTATCAACGGGAAGTTGGTATACCAATGGATACGAATGGATATCTTCTCGCAGGCTTGTTTTTATACTTCTACGAGACTGAATTTATCCAGCTATTAGTTCATAAAGCTAAAGATGCTAATCCTTCAATCTAACTTTTAGATACATTGATAATGTTTCTTCCATTAATAACGAAACTTTTGCTAAATGGATCCCATCAGTATATCACCCGGGATTAGAAATAGAGGAAACAACAGAAACCACAAAATCTATATACTTTTTTGGTCTTACATCTAGAATTTGACGAAAATGGTCATCTCAGTACTAAATTTACGACAAATGGGTCGAATTATCGATATCCCAACATTGACATCAATATTCCAACTTCTCCTGCTTACGCAGTGTATGTTTAACAGTTGATTAGTTGCACAAATGCAAGCACTAATTACGCAGACTTTATCATTAGGCATAGTTATCTCCATGACCGCCTTATTAATTAAAGCTTCAGAAAATTCCGTCTCATACTATCATTAAAGAAGTTCTTTATTAGATATCAGTCCATTGTGGAAATATTTGAAGTTTCGGTCGGAACTGTGATTCAAGATTCATTATTACTGGGCACTGAGATGAACATTTCTTTTTACTGTCTAAGACCTTTCACTAGCTATTGCTGTTGAGTTGCTACCGGACACTACAGCAATGGAGGGGGATGTTTGGCACGCCATAAACCGGTTTGACCCACCATTTCTTTTGAAATGCCTGTACCAAGTCAGGACAATTGTGGTTGACAATTCTCCGGTGGTTTTGTCTTCATGCCCTATGTATTTCGGCTCTTGACAATTATTTCACAATTTCATATTTCCATTACCCAATCCTTGTCTTGAAGACCACTTGCGAACTTTATTAGAAAAATAATTTCTTTTAGGTGTAGCTAATTTATTTTTTAAAAGATACATTACTTACAAAAAATGCTTACAAATTCAACACGATAATCTCAAAAGTAACCTAGGAGAAAAATAGATTCATGCAACAGCTCTAGATTTAAACATTCAGTTTGAGTCAGATTGAGTCATGTTATTTATATGTTGTAATAGAGACATACAATGTCTCTGACTGCAAGAAAGCGGTACACAGATTTCAACAAGTACTATTAACAAGTGGAGTCCGTAAAAGATTCCACGTGCGAGAGATGTATGCTCTATATACATTTCAGGTATGGTGAACTTGTGTACTTGAGAGAATTTCTCATATGGATGCAGTATCACACTTTCAAATTTTGACATTTTTTTTTGTAATTCCAAAATATTAGCTTACCACCTGTTTATATTGCCCACATCTCACTAATTTATAATTTATAATGCTAAGTTTTCTCTCACAATCGACTTGATGATTGCCCTGTGTTTGTCTATACGTTGTAATTGTCCACCAGCTAGGGACACTGGCGTTTTTGTCGAGCAACGGATGATAATAATTGTAAGAACACTTTGCCAGTTTCCTTAATGTTTGTTGACAATCCCGCTTCCATGGCCAGAATAAAAATGAATGTAGCGTTGCTCGACATCAGCAATGAATTCCACTCAAACCGGTGCTAGGGCCGTCTTGAACTTACTATGCGGTATGGACAAAGCTCATTGTTGAAGGCCTCATGGTGACTTAAAGATAAAGAACAATAATAAAAGCGTTGTTTCATCGCATTTTATCTCGTATTTGTAGAGACTTTGTCTCATGTGCATTTAATCCATATCCCTTCATTGCTTATCTTAAAATGGGTTACATAGTTATACTTTTGGACACCTTTACTGTTAATGTAACTGCTGCATGGTTGGAATCAGACAAAGACATCATTAATCCACCAGAACTGATACTTAATAAAGCAAACACTGATTCTAAATAATGCGCTTTATCATTGACTCTGGTAAAATAAACACTAAGATTTATGATAAAAGGGATGATTTTGATCTCACTATTACTAATTTCCCCTTTCTTGACGGCGACGTTCCCCTAGCTCCATCCCACGGGGTGTACATATTTCAACTAGTACGATTCGCTTGCGTTTGTTCTACTCCTGACGGTTTTAATGAGCGTAACCTTACTCTCACATCCAAACTTTTACAACAAGGTTACAGAATTGATGAGAGGTTACTCCTTGAAACACGTGTACAGCATAACGAAATTGACTGTTTTTTATGCAACTTCGGTATTTTTGTATTTTGAAATCATTGGGCCGATGCCACTGCTGGTGGACCAGAGTTCCCGAGAGTATTCACCAGCCCAATAGTCAGGCTTGTCTGACATGAAAAATTTACCTTGTGTTTTAAAGAAATTTACTGTTTTTATCAAAATTCAAATCCCTTAAAAATACCGAGGCTTCATTCCTTGTATAGCACTCAGTAGATGCCCTTGGTACTGGATTTGGCCTCCTATTTCGATGTTTTTTGGAAATGAGTACTTCTTTTTTTACTACTTTTGAATAATGACTTTCCATGTTATTTGATTCCAATGCTGCTGATGAGAGGTTACTCCTTGAAACACTTGTACAAAATAAAGAAATTTACTTTTTTATGCAACTTCGGTATTTTTTAAATTTTGCTTATGAAAATTATTTAGCATGTTTTAAAAATTCTATCAAAAAAAGTTTTTAGCAGATTTCCTATATCAGCTTATAGGTTTCAGGTTAAAATTGGACGTTTGCTAAACTTTAAGATCAGACAGCTTTTGCAGAAGTAGTAAAAAAAAGAAGTACTCATTTCCAAAAACATCGAAATAGGAAGCCAAATCCTGCACCAAGGACATCCACCGAGTGCCATACACGGAATGAAGCCTCAGTGTTTTTAAGGGGTTAGAATATTGTATAAAACTGTAAATTTCTATAACGCGCAAGGTAAAATTTTCATGTCAGACAAGTCTGACTTTTGGGCTTGAGCAGACCTCCTTAAAAGTCAATAATTGTATAGAGTTACACACAGCTCTATATAATATGAATGGTAATGTACTAGTAATGTGAGGTGCAAAGGTAGCATATATGATTCTGAATGCCAACAGTGATGAAAATCATCTTTTTAAACCTGTAAGAATAGAAAAAATCAGCTGATTTGATTTGGCATTTTATTATCACAAGATAATCACTCTGTAATTCAAGTCCATGGAATTTACCAAACCATATTCAAGAAGCATCATAATAATGTGTTTCGATTCTGTTACACCATAGGGCGTCCTTCCCTTAATTATCTGCAAATCATGCATTTCGTTCTACCTTCTGCAAAGCGCGGATCCTATATAAAGTCAAGATAGGTAATTTGTTGTGCACAATTTCATACGTTTTTGAGAAACTCTTGTCTCAACAGTTGTACTCAAGACAAAATATGAGGAAGGAAAGAGATATATGTATATTGCAAGAAATAAATACTAATGTATTTTAACGAATTATCACAATAAAACTAAGTAAAACAAAACGGGTAAAGGGAAACACTTACAAGGACTGAATATTACCATCACAGACCACAATCCAAAACTGCACACGAAATACACAAATGAGTGACAAAAGACAAACATAAACAACGATATGATCTTCGGACAACTGGACTTGGCAAACCCGGTGATAGGGTTAAACGAGTTGATGGGTACCTTAACCTTTTGTTTGTTAAAATTTTGTATTTTTCAAAGGGCGATTAATTGCATTACCTTTTTATATATTTCTGTGGAACAGATTCAAGTACCCAGTAATAGGACTTAATGAAATGAACTGAATATTTTTTGTTTGAAATTCATTTTGCCTATTGTTTGTAAATGAACTGCTTATCCTTTTTATCTGTTGGTTGTAATTGGATTGATATTCCATCCATATGTCTGTTTTGATTTCTTTAAAAACATACTGTTACAAACAAATAATGAAATGGAAGATTAAATGTGGATTAGAACATGGTAAACAAACAACAGAAAGACTTTGTGATATATATTCACTGTTAGCATACCAATAAAAAATAATAGGAATCGGCATCGTAAATTAAGTTGAAAATACCAGAATTGCAGTAACATGATTTAGTAACGTAAAATGATCATTCCTGCAAGCAAATGAGAACCGATCCGTCAGTCTAAAAGAGAATAATCGAAGACAATTGCAACATCGAAAATGGGGTAATAACCAAAATACTGAACAGAAATGTCAAGATCCAAAGTCCAAGAGACAAAGATATTACGCAGGTGAAAATCATCGGAAAATTGTCGACCACAATAGTCCTGACATGGTACAGTCATCTCAAAACAAATGTTGGGTTGAACCGGCTTTATGGTGCGCAAACATCAACCCTCTCTTTCCAATGCCTTAGTTTCCAGTAGCAACTCAAATACAGTCGCTATTGAAAGGTGGTGAAAATGTTTATAGAAATCATCACTGAGAATACCATTCTCGTCAAATACGAGTTGTAAGTCCAAAAAAAGATGTAAATGTAGTGGTTTCTATCGTCTCCTTTACCTCTAGTTCTGGAGGATATATCGATGTGATGCGTTTAGCAAAAGATGCATTATTAATGAAAAAAAAATCATAAATGTATCTATAAAAGAGAGTGTAGGATCCAGCATCTTTTATTTTATGCTCTTTTACGAGGATCCGAAGAAATTCAGTCTCGAAAGAATATAAAAACAAGTATACGAGTAGAGGAGCACAATTAATACCCATTGGTATACCAACTTTCTGTTGATAAATAGATCATCAAAATTTAGTATGCATTCTTTTGATTCACCATCTTTAGTACAGAAAGATCTCCCGGAATAGGTATTTTAACTCTTCATGTGGGAGACTAGCATAGCGTGTAGGAAAATCAAATGCTTTAACTCAGGGTTTTAACATTCTTGCATTTCGATTGAAGATAGATATTCTAACTATGATTTGATTTCAAATGTCTTCCAACTGTTTGACTCGGAATACTTTTATAAACTGCGGTTTTGGAATCTACCTGAATCCCCAACACACATGTATACTAAATTTGTTTTGTTTTCTTTTTTCAGGTTTAAGTCGTTACATGTATTTGAAAAATATTATAGTGCATTTACAGACCTTTACATTTTCTAGATAATTATTCATATTATCCCCCACATGAGGAATCTAGATTTCTTACAGTTCAGGTTTTTCTCTTCGGAACTTATTCGTTCATATTCATCTCGCCAGCGACGACGAAAATAGAAAAGAAAAAGCAGTTGCAAGGGAGAAAAATATAGATTTGAAAATAATGTCATTTGAAATAGCTGATAAATGTAAATTATGGCGAAACAAATTTGCATGATTTCAAGTAGCCAACACACCTTTTATTACAAATACCTTTCTCAGACATGAATAGAGTGCATTTTGATTGAAATTTTATTACATAGGAAAACGAGGTGACAAAGTAAATGATGTTTCTTTAATTTCACAACCATGCAAAAATAGATTTTACGCTGTTTTGACTTTGAAATGGTTTTGTTAGTTCAATTGTATATCACAAAATACATAATGTATTAACCAAGCGCAAATTAAAAATTGACTTGTAAACAAAATCATCAATACATATTTTTAACACTTTATCCCTCGACTTTATTGAAACTTGCAATATCTGAATTTTACAAATTTTACAAATTTTTGTTTAAAACTAGGGAGTATCTCTCTCATTCATAGCTCTGTCCTTAGCTGAATTTTGGCCTTTCTATTTAGATCCTCTTTGTTATTTGTTATCTATCGGCTTTTACAAGTTTTTCGGTTAAGGACTTCCAAATGTTTTGGTTTGATCTGCACTGATGAGGAATAAGTTTTCGAAATGCGCATATGCAGAAAATAAATTAACAGTAACTTCGGTATTTTGTTATCCCTTGATTGTCACGAGACATCCTCGGCTTTTATCCATTCAAATATTATATTTCGCGTTCTTTTTTCTTTTTGTATATCTCATCATAACACATTTAGAAAGTACTGTGAAAATTTTTAAATTCTTAGAGTTTAATGGAAATTAAAACCAATTATGAAACTGAAAAAACTAGGAAAACCTTTTTCCCATTAAATTTTTTATGCCATTTGTTTAAGAAATTAGTTCATAGATTTACGACTTAATTTACTTCATTTGATCTATAAGATTCATCTTCAAAAATATCAACAAACGAATGGAATTCTTATTACATTTTATCCGACACTCTTACTGTCTTTATTAGATTCTGACCATATGTTGATGTATTTTCCTTATTATTTTCTGATTTAATTTTGATATTTTACTTTAGCCTTCTTGGATCTTGTAGACTGTTAGTCGTGAAATACATGACTTCGTGTAGGAGTATTTAAACAATCAAAGGACATGATGTAAATACATACGAGACAAAGTCATAGTAGAACCAAGCAATAAGAGTATGTTTGGATTTTTTGCATGGAAAATAAAATTTGTCAAAATAGCCAGCTGCAGAACTCAAATTTACCGCAATATCGCAATTTCTATTTATTTTTTATTTGCCTCTACTTGTAAAATGTACATGTTTAAGGATACAACCAGCCATGCAAATAATATTTTAAAAAGTTACAATACAAATAAAAACAAATGAATATCCCCAAATTAACGAACAGAATTGGCGCATCAAACAACCGGTTTAACCCACCATTTCTTTTGAAATATCTGTACCAAGTCAGGACCATTGCGGTCAACAATTTCTTCAGTGGTTTCCACCTGCTTTGTCTTTTTGCCTCTGGACTTTGGCACTTGACATTCTGTTTCTGAATCTTGTTATTATCCCCATTTAACAATAACTTCGGTATTTTGTTATTTGGTACTATGTAGAAATAGGTCGTATTTCATTAAACAAAAAGTATAAAAAGATTTATTTTCTTGACTACATATTTGTACAATTTGGAGGACAAGTGGACGATACCTATGTGGACTATAATTGCTCCCTTTTTAGTCGATTATTCATTTATTCGTATGAAGACATATGCACGCATGGTCGAGTTCAGAAAAGTTCTTTGATTTACTCTCTGTTGTATCAATGATGTTCATTCATCAAACAATTTTCAATTTTTGAATTACTTTCATTTTATATATCTAAATCAACTCTAAATCAAAGAGACTACTGAAACACCATCATAAACATCATGCCTGGGCTTATACCTTTTAATTGATAACCCTGGACGTCTGAAAGCAAAACTTTATGACCAGCGTGATGATTTCGATTTTTCGGCATATGGCGTATACGTTTCACAACTCCTTCGCTATTGTCGTACTTTCAGTGACTTTGTCATCAGATCACAATTACCGTCTCAAAACCTTATAAACCAAGGTTTTGTTCAACTATTGTTATTATTGTGACTACAGAAGTTTTACCATGACTTAACATTGTTCAAATGTTTCTATTCCAAAAATGGGAAGGGAATTTTTAGTAGGTCCAGAGTTATTTTTATCGAACTGACAAACACCGACTATGACAACATCGGACTTTTCATCGTCAGTATGACGGGTGCCATGCTGAAGATCATGCTTACAATCCGGAGCATCTTGTGATACCTTTGATTTATAGGGGCTTCACACTGCTAGTGCTTTAGTTTAGTGAACGTTCTTTTTTTTAATGAAAAAGCTGACAAAAAAAAAAGATTAACAAAAGGGTAACAAATACACATACCTCCAAAAAGCCCATTAATTGAGTCATATGCATATAGGTTCAATTGGTATCAATCTCTTGACGGTTGAAATACCTGCAGGATTTAAACTTGACATACATAAATAACTCAGTACCGAAGTAACTGTTTCAAAGATATAAGATACCAAAATTACTATTATCAAAAAATGTTTTGGCATAATTTGAGAGAAAATAAGGTTTTCAAGAATATATTATAATAATAAAAATCGGGTTGTTTGTATGAAAAAAAAATGTCATTATATGATTTTTGGGGTGTCAATTTTGGATAAAAGACAAACGTTAAAAAATAGGAACTCGGGACAGCCGGACTTAGTACTGGGTACCAAAACCTCCCCCTTTTCTGTCTCGTTTCCTTATAGTATGATAAACAAACGAATAAAACCCAATACAGGTAGATTACAAACTCCATGATCACAATCTTAAAACGTAAAAAGGACAAAACGTAATTTTCAAAGATGGGTCAAGGAGTGCTCGCCGCTAAACTGCCGGATAGCACAAGGAGCCTAGAATGCTGATAAAACACTGCCGCACTACAGAAGAAAATCAAACTTAAAACTTCTAGAAGGGTTTGGTAAAGAATAATCATGTATTTCAGTAGAAATCGACATGGTGATTGCAAGATGAAGAACAACAATAAAAGCTTTGTTCCATTTCTTGGGTTTCTCAAGTATTTGTAGATACTCTGTCTCATTTCCAATTTAAAGATAACCTTCATCTGTTATACACAAATGAACTTAAGACAAAAGAGATCACTAATACATCAGCATCATACCTTGACGTCTGAAAACAAAACTTTACGACAAGAGTGATGATTTGGACTTTCCAATAGTGAAATTCCCATTTTTACAATATTCCCACATCTCCGGCAAATGGTGTCTTCATTTCACAACTCATTCGCTATTGCCGTGCCTGTAGTTTGTACAGCGATTTTGTCAACATAGCGAAATTCCTGTCTCAAAAATTTATACATCAAGGGTATTTTCAGTCACTGTTGTAATTGTCACTACAGAAGTTTTACAGTCGTCACCATTTGACAGACCGTTACAATGTTTCTATTTCAAAGATGAGAATAGATATCTTTGGGTAGATCCAGAATTGATTACCGGACTTTTTACTGGCAGTCCGACGGGTGTCACGCGTGGAGCAGATCATGCTTACCCTTTCGGAGCACCTGATGATACCTCAGTTTTTGTAGGGGTTCACACTGCTAGTGCTTTAGTCTTGTGGCATTCTTGTTCATTTTTGTTATTTTTGTTTTGTTTTGTTGTATATGATTTGCCGTGATTTTAGATTTTTGATTTTGAACCCCCCTTTCATCAATTTTGGTCCGGTATTCGTTTGTCGATGTTTTGCATTTACTCCATATCCCTTTATTAGTTATTACCGACAGTAACTGTAAAAGATCAGTATGCGTGTAAAACTCTCAGGTCACTGGATCCCAAAGCCATTTAACGGATACATGCAGAATATCCTGTCGTTATCCCCTATCACGTAAAGAACGTAAGTTACGTTTCAGTTTTCCAAAACCCGACTTAGATATAGACAATTAAATTACAATTATTTAATTCAGCTCAAGCAATACCTATCATAATAAAAGTTTGAAAAAAAATTACTATGGATGTAACTTTTTGCTCGATACACTGACTGTTCAGAAATATACAGAAATAAATTTGCTTTATATTATTAAAATGTACATTGTACTAGTACAAAAAAGTTGTATGAACGCAGTCATCTTCTTCTGACTTAGATACAATCCAATCGTTTTATTCAAGCTGTGTTAGAAGATCATGTACTTGAATAATTTTCTCCATTTCTAAATTGTTTTTAACAAAGGATAGTGAAAATCGTGTATCTAGCGCAAGATATAATTGGGTGATCGTTTCTATAAAACTAACTACATTAATTTTTCCTGCGAAGCAGATAGCAGGAAATATTTCCGATGGGTGAACCTGAATTCAATATTTTAAACTAATTTACTTACTGCTTTCGTCTACAATGGAATGAAAACTAAAATATAACAGGACTCAACAGTTCGTAGATTTATAAAAGAATGCATTTTTATTGTTGTTTAATGCAGTCATTGCTTTGTCGTATTCGCTGTTACGTTGTTTCATTATGCCATGTTCAATTGGCTTTGTATTTTATCTCTCAATATTCTATAAAGGTATCATTTCCCTATTTGTCTTTGTTAAGATGTTCATTTTCAGAGAATCATAGCACATTTACTGTTTGTTTTACAAAAAACAACGGCAGTAGAATACCAAAGGAACAAAGCACAAGATTACATAAATCAAAGTCCAGAGACAAGGCGAAAGCAAGAACACCAGAAGATGGAAGACCAAAGACATCACATTCCCACAAAACACACAAACATTACATATACAACACAAAGGCGAAACTTCTCACCTAAGTAACAAAATACCGAAGTTACTGTTAATATGCGCATTTCGACAATAAATCAAATCGACAAAAAAAATGAGGGCAACTTTCATATGCATGCCTAGTATATAAAAAATTAATTTACGAAAAGGAAAAACATTTTCCCATAGGGTTCTATGTTAAACTATGTTCCCCGATGGCAGCCATCTTGGATTTGTGATTGGTACAAATATAGAAAATCTGTTAGATGCCCAGCATGTCACTATGCCTGGTAAATATCAACTTGATATATGAAACGGTTTTCAAGAATTTAGCAATGCAAAAAAAGTTTATCATAGGGCTCAATGTTAAACTCAGATCTGAAGTGGCGGCCATCTTGGATTTATGATCGGTACTAAAATCATAAGTTTGATGACTATCATGCCACCATGCCTAGTTAATACCCCGGCAGCGGCCATCTCTTATGAGATGTGAACCTGTCAGACATATTTATAAATTGAAGTTCTTAATAAGAAAAACTTTCTCTATTCAAATTTGACCTCTGTCTCAAAGCGCTTTTGAAAAATTAGACAAAATGTAAAAAAGAAATAAAAAATACGAAAATTTGACCAATAAAGATCAATAACAGCTATATGGGTAATTAGATTTTCTTCCAAATTTCTAGGTTGGTAGATCTTGACATGCTGAACTTTTTTTTGTAATTTGAAATTTACCTCTATCTGTTACAGTTTATCAAAAATATTTTGAAAATTCCCGAAAAAGGGCAATAACTCCAAGACGGGGTTTCGGATTTCTTTCAAAATTTATAGCGGGTTGATCTTGCTATGCTGATCATTTTTACGACATGTCAGATTTTTAATATTTGCAACGGCTTTACTAGGCATGGTGACATGATGGTCATCAAACAAATGTACGATTTTAGTATCGACAATAAATCCAAGATGGCCGTCAATGCATATTTCAGTTTAACATTGGACCCTATGGGAAAATGTTCTGAATTGCTAATTCTTGAAAACCGTTTCATATATAAAGTTGGTATTAGCTAGGGTTGGTTACATGATTGTCATTTACCAAATTTTATATATTTGTACCGTTCACAAAGCATAAATGGCTGCCAATGGGGAATATAGTTTAACATATGACCCTGTGGGAAAATGTTGTAAATTATTAATTCTTGAAACCATTTCATATCTCAAGTTGATATTAATTAAGCATTGTAACATGATGACCATTAAACAAATGTATGATTTTAGTAATAATCACAAATCTAAGATGGCTACCGCTGCAAATCATAGTTTAACATTGGACCCTATGGGAAAATGTTGTAAATTGCTAATTTTTGAAAACCGTTTCATACGTAAAGTTGATATTATCTAGGCATGGTAACTTGACGCACAGCTACGAAACTGAACATATTTGTACGAATCAGAAAAAAGATGGTCACAATTTGGTAATACACTTTAACATAGAACTCAATGCGAAAACTTTGTAAATTGTTTACACTTGAAACCCATTTCATATATCTTTAAGCATGGCAGTGATTTACCAGATGAATGATTTTACTACCATTTGGCTGTCACCTCAGATATATTATTTACTCCTCTTGGAAAATCTTATTAGATCAATAACCACCAGGTGAGCGATCCAGGCTCACATGTAAGCCTCTGGTTGTAATTTGCAGTCATTAAACGCGTATCCTGTTATCCATTTTTATTTTAAAAAGAGTATTATCGTCATATCTCGTAAATAATTCATTGGTATTTATTTCTTGTTATTCGTCCTCCTTTCCTCGTATTTTGTCTCGAGTACAACTGATGGGACAAGGTTTCCTCGAAATGTTTAAATTGTGCACAAAATTCACTTAACTGTTCATCATAGCTTAACATTACATAAGATCGGGGTTTGGTGATAGGTCGAATACTGAAGAAACAAAGCACAAGATTACATAAATCAAAGTCCAGGGACAAGGCAAAAGCAAGAACACCAGAAGATGAAAGACCAAGGACATCACATTCCCACAAAACACACGAACATTACCTATACAACACAAAAGCGAAACTTTTCAATACCGAAGTTACTGTTAATATGCGCATTTCGACAATTAATCAAACCGACAAAAAAAAATGAGGGCAACTTTCATATCCACTCCAATGGAAGTAAATAACTAGCAAAATTCAACTTTCATTTCCTCTGTCAACTCGTGAAATGGTCATGTCATTGTTTTTACCAAAACAATTAAAACTTATTGGAATAAAATAAATATCTTTGGGAGTACTTATATATGATGTTCACCTTTCAAACAGTATGTATATATCTATGGTATGAAGAAATAATTTTTGCATTCCAATCTAATTATAAAACTGCATACCGTTGTTTTTTAAAACAAACAGTAAATGTGCTATGATTCTCAGAAAATGAACATTTTAACAGACAAATAGGGAAAAATCAATGGTGGAATGATACCTTTATAGAATATTGAGAGATAAAATACAAAACCAATTGAACAGAACATAATGAAACAACATAACAGCGAATACGACAAAGCAATGACTGCATTAAACAACAATAAAAAAAATTCATTCTTTTATAAATCGACGAACTGTTGAGTCCTATTATATTTTAGTTTTCATTTTATTGAATTCAGGTTCACCCGTCGGAAATATTTTCCTGCTATCTGCAGCGCAGGAAAAATTAATGTAGTTAGTTTTATAGTACTAGAATAACAACAAGAGATAGGCTTCTTGTAGTACTGAAATATGTTCGCTGTTCACATGCCAAAAGGCAACAGGCGAATGGGCAGTTGCATCTTAAATAGCAAGTACAAAAATTGCAGTAACCTTTAGGTGTGCTAAATGTGCGCTCATGCAACTTATCTATTGTCAATTGAATAAGATTAAAACAAAATACTAATAACAAAAGTTATCTGAGCAGAATTAAGTTATTGATGTAACACCAAACATTAGCTAAACAGAGCTAGTACTTTTGCAAAATACGCGTCCATTTTTTTTAATTTATATTGCAACTTTTTGAGATATCATTTCCTGGCCTTCTTGTACCTTTAGAGACTCACAGTCTACACACAGAGACATCGACAGAGTTAGTAAGTAAGAATCACTATATTGCAGTAAACATGGTGAATTTGTTTTTTGCATTTGGCTATTTTGAAAAATTATAAGTTTTTTTTCAGCGTGCAAAAAAAAAATAATATATACTTTTGCACATACTGTCATGTGTTGCCCCCCCCCAAAAAAAAACACTCTACGTACAAGAGTATTACAATCGTTAAAGTGCAAAGAGGTCTGCTATAGAAAAATTCAATCAAAGAAAAAACATATCAACATATGGTCAAAATGTAATTACGATATTAATCAGATAAGGTGCATATTTTAAAGTGTTACCGATTTGCATTGTAAATAGTAATACTGTAGATATCTAGGAGAATACGTTGTCAACATTTCAATTTTCAATTAGCGCTTTGTAAATACATTCTGCATTTTGTGATATACTATTTGATTTGCAGTTGTAATTTGTTATTAAAGGTATGTCAGTTACTTGAAATATACTTTGAATTTCTTTCAAATTTTAAGTTTCGACATAAAATTTATCGGCTACTAGAAATGACATTATCTATATATTGATACTAACTGCCTTGTCGTTGTCGTTGGTGAAATAAAAAATAATTACTGAACAGAAAAAAGAGTGTCCAATAAGACCTTTAGTCAAGTCAATTTTACACAAGATTTCTTACTAAATAACGGGATCGTTTGGAAAAATACATATATATATATATAATGAACTTGACAATGCTATGATAACTCAAACGACTTAAATCTAAAAAAGAGAAAGAATATAAAAAAAACAGACCGATTATGTTCGTTACACATTTAGTTCATTGGACATTGTCTGAAAATTCAGTTTATTTTAGCTCTGCAGATAATGATTTCGTTTTCAATGTAGATAAAAATTATACAATTCAAATCGAATGCAAAAGTTAACAGGAAAAAATCTACCCGAATTTCTCAATGTAACACTAAAATCAGCCAAGGCAGAGCTTTGCACAAGTAAGATTTCTCTTACTTCTGTAAAATTTCATACTATATACAAAACATGTTGCACGTTTTCAAATAACCTTTCTGCTCAGCAACAAAGTACTGGCTTTCTATAGAACCGTGATTTCCTTCCCAGATTAAAAGTCTACCATCAGAAGCATCGACACAGTGTTAATGAAACAAATCAATGCCGTGACAGCTCATTATATGCATCAGGCAAAATACGAAAATTTTTAAATCAAAGGTTTAAAGCATGTAGATAAAGAGATAAATACATGTATATACAAATGTGAAAATAATAATACGAATCTCAATGTTTAACAATACATAGCCGTGCAAATAGCCATCAATATTATACCATTTATAACTTTGGATGAGTTTGACACCTCAACAATGAAAGAGATTATTACCGAGGGTGGCTACAAATTTCACAAATACAGGTAACGAACTAAAATTATGTGTCTTCAGTGCAGATAAATACCAAACATTCGGAAGACCAAAATCACAACATATTAAAGAGCTGAAATAACATAAGGCCTACAAGTAATGTCAAATCAACTAAGGACAGAGCTTTGTAAGAGGGAGATACCAACAGTATTATAAAATTCCCAAACTTTAGATAAGATTATTCAAATGATCGATTTATGGGCCAGTTCACTCAAAGAACAGGGCACTGGGCTGGTGATGCCCCAGGGGACAATCAGTCCGCCAGTAAAGGCATCGACCAAGTTGTAACAGATATAAAATAACAAAATACCTAAATTGCAATTAATTTTAGTTCTTCAGAACACCATTTCCAAAAATGTTTTTTTTCTTCAGTACATCTATATAAATTAAACAATTTGGACACACACACACACACAGACGTACTGATTGAAGCCAGAATTTAAAGCTCTATAGTTACTTGATTTGGCATAAATAAATTAAATTTTTCTTCTACTTTTTCGGGATATTTGTAGACAATATAACAAAAATATAAAAAAAATTAACCAGTATTACAAAACGGGAGAAAAACCAGTACATACAAAATAGAGAGCAAAAAAATATTACTTTAAATTTCTATCGAAAACGTCGTTTGTTGAAGGGAGTTTGGATGACTAACATTTAGTAATTTCAATATTTATAGAGAACAGTGGACAATTATTGGACCACAAAAGGAAGCGTCTAAATGTTGACATTTGGTAGTTTTAATCTTTTAGTTAATATTTATTTTATTACATTATCTTTATAGCCCTACTTCTATTTTAGGGTATAATTGTGTTAGTAGACATTTTATTGCTTACTCTGTACTTTGATAATTATCACAATGAATCTCCAACGTTCTTGGCCTTAGGGTTTTGTTTTAATTTACTGTTTTAAAATTTTAAACCTCACCGTAAAATTGATTTCATAAAATATTGCGATAATTTATATACCATTATTGATAAAAACACTTATAATATTCACTAAGATGTTTGAAAGTCCTGTCAAAATTTATGAGCAATATAACTTGGTTCAAAATAAGTACCACCAAAATGTAAAAGTGCAAGGGATTTGTAAATATAACTTTTAGTTAAGAAGCTCTTCCATCAGCTTTTGACAATCAATGTGAAAATTTAATTGCAGAATAGGGGGTAAATACGCATGTGACAAAACAATAATCATTCATGAGTTGTTTATTGGTATTTTTTCACATCAATTGCCAATCCTGCAATTACAGCCATTAAAGACATACAACTTTCAACTGTAGTTAAATAAATCCGCACCATAATGCAAGTTCAAATTACTGCCAAATGTACTTTATGTGTAACGAAAATAAAACTAGAAGCAAAATACAAAAATTTGGAAGCTTGCCGATATGGAGAAAATTGTATGCAACCGTTAAAGTGATGATTCGAACCTCGAAATGTAACAATACCTAGCACTGTGAATTACCATCAATAATACTTTTAAGATAATGTTTGAAGAACAACACTGAAAACGTTGTTCCTTTGCTTTGGCCTCCCATGTATTTGTAGAGATTTTGTCTCATGTACATTTACTCCATATCCTTTCATTGCTAATTTTCAATGATTAACTTGTCGTTTTAGTGGTAATATACCCAACACCTCTACAAGTAAAATATCTACATATTACTGTTTGTTGTTTACATTTAGGCCTATATGTTCATGATGATAGAAAACGGTACTGCCTTGAGAACTATATTCAGTATGTTACTATTGTGGCCTCGGAAGTAGTGCTGTGGACCAGAGGTTCCCATGGGTATTCACCAGCGCAGTAGTCAGACTTGTCTTGCATGAAATTTCATCTTCCCAAGTCAAGTGTTTTAGGTCCATGTCCGTCCCCACACCAGGACATGGACCTCTAACACTTGACTTGGGAAGATGATGAAATTTGAACATTGCGTTTTATAGAAATTTACTATTTTATCATAATTTTACCCTTTAAATATACCGAGGCTTCATTCCGTGTTTTTACTCGATGATTGTCCTGTGTACTTGATTTGACCTTCTGTATTGATATTTTTGGGTAATCAGTACTTTTTTCTGACCATTTGGATAATGGCTTTCCATGTGAATTGATTATAGTGACGTAGTGAAGTTTTTTTGGTCCAATTTTGATACACTACGTTCATAAATAAACTGTGAATTCGATGTAAATTTAACTTTTTATTCTTGGTCGGGTGTGTTACCTAAATCATCGGTAACTCCGAACTGAAGATAATACAATTATAACAATATTTATACCAACACTTAATTTAGTAAAGTCAATATAAGATAATAGAGTTAATTGCTAATGAGATTAACGAGCTGTCACAAAAGTCTTTTTCAAATCCCGACATCTGTGTTACTTTTTAATACAATTGATGAGCAGATAAGTTATGAAAACTGTGAAGATTAGGAAAAAGTACAAATGAATAAAATACTTTGAAATTGCAATTATAATGTCTCACTTTAAAATATCAACGGAAATTGTCACTATGACAATAGTGCTGTTGATGAGAGACTAGTCCCTGAAACACGTGTACAGCATAACAAATTTACTGATTATTATGCAACTATTGTATTTCTGTATTTTGACTCGTCATTATCAAGTTTGATTTGACCTGCAATGAAGACACAAATGCGCGTATGCAGCAACTAAATTAACAGTAACTATTACTTGTTTCCAAAAAACGAGATTATCAATACAAATTTAATATTTTATTGCTTTGAAATACTTGTTTTTCAATTTACTAACAAAAAAATCACATTCATTTGAAATCCCTTTTCTTTCCAAATTAAGGAGCAGGAGGCCCAACTCTAAAGGATACATATTATAGCAACAATTTGGTATTTGGTTGTTATTGGGATGTTGTCGAATTTTCTATTTTGCTCCTTTATGACTCGTTGTTTGCATTTTGTCATAGAAATGATATACATGTATAGGACTGAAAGGAAATTTTCTCATTGATCGGTACAAATATTAGATGTGAATAATTTTTTGTAAATTGTTATTGTCTAATTTTATGTAAACAAAAAAAAAAATGATCGTCTAAAAGTTTGTAATACATTACATTATAGGAACAAGGAATCTATATTGAACTTTTTTACTCCATGTTTTTTTGTTGTGATGTTTGCTATAATTGTGAAATCCTTTCAGTTTTCTTGCAACTACTAGTATATACTGTTCTGTAATGCATCTAACAAACTAAAAGGGGGAAAAGGAGAATAATTATAAGATGTTACAGCTAGGTTAAATTTTCTGTGCTAGAAGCAACATGGTTATTGTTATGAAACAGAGAAGAAATAACATATAGAGAAAATACCAAAATGCGGTAAATTAATGCAGCTTATGACAAAATGTCGAAATTGTAGTATCGAATTATAGTTTTTATTGCGCTTTCATTTGAAATCATATCGGAATCTTTGAAAATTGTCCAATTTAGGAAAGCAGTAATCTTCAGAGGAAGTTCAATGTAATCACTAGCATAGTATAACGGAGAACAAAAATTTACGGTGAAGTTTTAATAATCGCGCATAAAATAGTATCTATCAGTGCTTGAATTGGATACATACATACACTGAAAACCATGTCATATCTATTACTGAAAGCAGGTGCAGGATTGTCCGTAAATTGCAAAGGTTACAGAAAATGTGTGAAAAGAAACATAGACATGCATTCTGGAATACAAAAAATACCGATGTTGCATAAAAAATGTAAATTTCGTTATGCTGTACACGTGTTTCAAGGAGTTACCTCTCATCAGCAGCATTAATATCAAATAATATGGAAAGCCGTAATCCAAAAGTTGTCACAAAAGAAGTACTCATTACCAAAAAATCGAAATAGGAAACCAAATCCAGTGCCAAGGACATCTACCGAGTGCCATACACGGAATGAAGCCTCAATATTTTTAAGTGGTTAGAATTTTGATAAAAACAGTAAATTTGTATAACACAAGGTAAAATTTTCCTGTCAGACAAGTCTGACTATCGGGCTTGTGAATACCCTCGGGGACCTCTAGTCCACCAGCAGTGGCATCGGCCCAATGGTTCAAAATACAAAAAATACCGATGTTGCATAAAAAACTGTAAATTTCGTTATGCTGTACACGTGTTTCAAGGAGTTACCTCTCATCAGCAGCATTAATATCAAATAATATGGAAAGCCATAATCCATAAGTTGTCACAAAAGAAGTACACATTACCAAAAAATCGAAATAGGAAGCCAAATCAGTTGGAAAACCGATGTAATATTATTGTAATACACTTAACAGTCATCTTACTTTCTGGTACAAATATTCAATTCTTATAAGTACATTTTTGTTTTCATAAAAATCGAATTGTAGAAAATTTCTTCAAAAAGGTATCATACTCTATTCTTTGTATTAATTGCCAAATATCTATATTTATGCTGCAGACGGTCATTTAGATATTAGTCTGCTATTCCGTACAGCCTGAAAAGGAAATGTAAAATAACGGTTAGAGATCTCAAAGAGCTGAAGAAATAGTTGTAATCTCTCAGAGTTACTCCTTAATTTAGTTATCAATCAAAAACTAATGCATCATGGGTCAGGGCCTATTTAAGATAAAAGTCATCTTTATTCATTCTTCAATATTTCTAATGTAATAACTTTCCTTAAATCCTTTTAGCGTCTGATATGGGAAATTTGTTTTTCCGAAACTGTTAACTTAAAAAAGTGTCGATTCCTTGAACAGTGTTTTCTTTTATTGTATTATCAAATGTAATTGACTAAACACAGTTGAAAATATGTATATCCGAATAAACAAATTGATTCCGATATGTCGAAAATATTTTTAATGTAATAACAAATGCATTGAACATTTTTAAGCATTATGAACAACAATCCATGCTAATGAACAACAATACATGCACCATTTTCCTATGTATTATTTAAAGTTTCTATAAACTTTGAACTTTCATGCAGCAACCAATCAAACAAAACATGAATCAGTTTGTCTTTTTAAGGAGAAAATCTCATTATCATACAGTAGAAACTTACTGTTTACGTTGTTAATGTTTAAAGAAGCACACAACTGTATAACAATTGCATCATCGATTTCTGTAAATATTCGTTTTCAAATAATTTTACATGGTAGTTGAATCAAAATTGTTTTTACAATTGGTCCTGTCTTATCATGATCAAATCGTTGTCTTCTAATATAATTGAAAATCCTAGTTGCTCATGGAAAATTCATTTTAAAGATTATAATGAAAATACGGTAACTAAAGCAGTGTCATTTAAATGAAGATGACAGGGTGAACAATAAAATCATAGAACGAATAACGATTATTGTTGATGCTTTAAAAACAATTTAACTTTAATTGTTAGATCTGCACCTATCTCTCTGAATACAGTGTTGGTTGAATGTTTACTTTCAGAAAAAAGCTTATATGGTTTGTCAATGTAAAAAAAATGGATAACAAGAAACACCTACAATGGCTGAAAATTATATTGACATGCCACAATCTGTCAGGGAACTACACAGGAAGAACACGAATAAGACAAAAGACGGACGTAGACAACGATAGGAACTCGGGACAGCCGGGCCTTGTAGTGGCACTAGCAAAAGCCAGTGGTAAGGTTAAACCGATTTATGGGTATCCAAACCCCCCTTTATCTGTCCTGTTTCCCTATAGTTTTAAAAACACACGAATAAAACCCAATACAAGTAGACTACTAACTCCATGACCACAATCCTCAAAGGAGAGAAAAAGACATTACGTAATTTTGAAAGATGGGTCAAGGGGTGCTCGCCTATTTGCGACATTCTTGAAAAATTGACTTATCAATATTCGCTCTAGATATATAAAATGTACCAATGAGGTCAGTGGATAAGTACCAAAGTAAGTGAGAACCGAACCGTCAATCCAAAAACGAACAACCCAAGGACAATGGCAACATCGGAAACAAAAAAGAAACAGAGACACAACATGTGTACGGCACAGAAAAGAAATTGTATTAAGAATTACTTTGTTAAAATCAATGAATCATTGACGGAAATTTCTGTTTATACCCTTTGAAAAAAATGATGGGTATTGATATTTGCCATTTTTAACAAATAAAACAGAGAATTCCTGATAGGTATCAAACAATTTCTTTGGTATCAAACGATTTCCTTGCGTTTACAGAAATGATTTCTTATTTTTGTTATGTTCCTCCAAAACTGTTCGGGTTATTTAATTTAATTTACTCCTCATTTAGACCCTATGTCATTGGAATTATGTTACCATTATTTTATTTTGAAATATGCGAAGTCATGAAATACAATAATGTGATGATAATCTTTCTGAAGACACAAATATTGTCTAAACGGGCATAAAATGCATCTTTTTGTAATGTGAAGCATTTGTCGATTATCTCCACCTACCAAGTTAGATATATATGGTGAACTGGAAGATGATTTTATGAAGATTTCTCTAATTCTTGTTCAAAATAAATACTTCCCAAATACTGAAAGATGAAATTTATAAACAACATGTTTGGAAATTGATCTCACTTGCTGATTGGTCAATCATGTAAATGTCTCGTGTCAGTTTCTAGAAATAGTGCCACTGGGTGTTGATGAAATTAACATCTGCAAAATTGTCTAGCGAAATGGTTTTTGTATTTTTATGACTACGATAGCTCAATATATCGACAATGTAACATTTTTATCAAAAATATTATATTCAACACCCCTTTCAATGAATGGCGCAATGATACATACATAGCAACGACGATAGCAACAAAATGGCGGGCATACTTGAGACTGGAGACTATGGAGATCATTTTACTTCAAATAAATTGAGTAAAAATTAGAGAAATTGTTAATAAACTGGAAACAATGTTAGAGACTATATATAATACACTTCTATTGACACGAAAATTATCTTCATTTTGGTACCCCCGACCCAGTACTGTGTACTTTGGGCTGATCCGAATACAGATTTTGTTTTGAAACTTGCAATATTTAAAGTTTACAAAATTTTGTTGAAAGCTAAGGAGTATCTCAATCATGAATTCGATTTTTGTAAATTTCAATCCTTTGTTCCTTCGGTATTCTACTGCCGTTGTTTCTGTTCTTAGCTGATTTTTGCTTTTCTATTTAGGTCCTATTTATTATTTATTCTCTATCAGCTTTACACATCTTTCGGTCTATGGACTTCCAAATGTTTTTAATTCTAACTGCAGTTAGGAGGCACTAGTTGTTAAAATGCGCATATGCAGAAACAAAATTACCAGTAACTTCGATATTCTGTTAGCTAACTTGATCAAAAATATTGATCATCTCCTAAATGCTTTACACCATAACTAAATTTAAACAATTTTTCATATTGGCAGTATTTGGCATTGCACAATATCATGTTCTTCTTTCGTAATTGATGATGTTGTTATACCAAATCTATTTAGAAGTATTTCAATTGAAAGGCTTGATATTATAGTCAACGGAAATTATGTCCTTAGCTAGCTGTCAGTAACTGCGAGCATTTGTCCGGACAGTACCTGTGTGTATTGTCTTCATGTTTTATGTACTTCATTGTAAGGGTAATCGTCTTGATAAGTTGGACTTTTTTCTAGTTTGATTTTTACTGTGAGTCTTTATGTGTATTTATTTTTAGCCATTCACCACACATATGGGGAGGGTTTGGATCCAAGAAAACGAGTTTAACCCCACCACAATTTTTGCGCCTGTCCCAAGTCATGGCTTGTCCTTGTCTTCTTATAAAATTTTAGTTTCTTGATATTTGGGTTATTGGATGTGGTTTGTTTCCATTGATTTATTCACATTTTTACCTTTTCGGGGCCATTTAGGGCTTACTATATGGTGTGAGGTTCCTCACTGTGTGGAAGACCATATGGTGACCCCTAGATGTTTTGTTTTGGGTCGTTTT
>MJUU01070905.1:38727-64588 GCA_002080025.1 Modiolus philippinarum
ACTTTGAACTTTCATGCAGCAACCAATCAAACAAAACATGAATCAGTTTGTCTTTTTAAGGAGAAAATCTCATTATCATACAGTAGAAACTTACTGTTTACGTTGTTAATGTTTAAAGAAGCACACAACTGTATAACAATTGCATCATCGATTTCTGTAAATATTCGTTTTCAAATAATTTTACATGGTAGTTGAATCAAAATTGTTTTTACAATTGGTCCTGTCTTATCATGATCAAATCGTTGTCTTCTAATATAATTGAAAATCCTAGTTTGCTCATGGAAAATTCATTTTAAAGATTATAATGAAAATACGGTAACTAAAGCAGTGTCATTTAAATGAAGATGACAGGGTGAACAATAAAATCATAGAACGAATAACGATTATTGTTGATGCTTTAAAAACAATTTAATTTTAATTGTTAGATCTGTATCTATCTCTCTGAATACAGTGTTGGTTGAATGTTTACTTTCAGAAAAAGCTTATATGGTTTGTCAATGTAAAAAAAAATGGATAACAGAAATGCGTTTACAGAAATGATTTCTTATTTTTGTTATGTTCGGGTTATTTAATTTAATTTACTCCTCATTTAGACCCTATGTCATTGGAATTATGTTACCATTATTTTATTTTGAAATATGCGAAGTCATGAAATACAATAATGTGATGATAATCTTTCTGAAGATACAAATATTGTCTAAACGGGCATAAAATGCATCTTTTTGTAATGTGAAGCATTTGTCGATTATCTCCACGTACCAAGTTAGATATATATGGTGAACTGGAAGATGATTTTATGAAGATTTCTCTAATTCTTGTTCAAAATAAATACTTCCCAACTACTGAAAGATGAAATTAATAAACAACATGTTTGGAAATTGATCTCACTTGCTGATTGGTCAATCATGTAAATGTCTCGTGTCAGTTTCTAGAAATAGTGCCACTGGATGTTGATGAAATTAACATCAGCATCATTGTCTAGCGAAATGGTTTTTGCATTTTAATGACTACGATAGCTCAATATATCGATAATGTAACATTTTTATCAAAAATATTATATTCAACACCCCTTTCAATGAATGGCGCAATGATACATACATAGCAACGACGATAGCAACAAAATGGCGGCCATACTTGAGACTGGAGACTATGGAGATCACTTTACTTCAAATAAATTGAGTAAAAATTAGAGAAATTGTTAATAAATTGGAAACAATGTTAGAGACTATATATAATACATGTACACTTCTATTGACACGAAAATTAATATTATCTTCATTTTGGTACCCCCGACCCAGTACTGGGTACTTTGGGCTGATCCGAATACAGATTTTGTTTTGAAACTTGCAATATTTAAAGTTTACAAAATTTTGTTGAAAGCTAAGGAGTATCTCAATCGTGAATTCGATTTTTGTAAATTTCAATCCTTTGTTCCTTCGGTATTCTACTGCCGTTGTTTCTGTTCTTAGCTGATTTTTGCTTTTCTATTTAGGTCCTATTTATTATTTATTCTCTATCAGCTTTACACATCTTTCGGTCTATGGACTTCCAAATGTTTTTAATTCTAACTGTAGTTAGGAGGCACTAGTTGTTAAAATGCGCATATGCAGAAACAAAATTACCAGTAACTTCGATATTTTGTTATTTGATCATAGCTAATTGGGTACATGGAAATAATCGACGAAAGTTTAGCATCCGTGACAGCACAATAAATTTCCAAATGAATACCGAAGCAACAAGCAAAAATCCTAAATTCAGAATACATTGCAATACGAAATAAGGATCACATACAGCCAGAGTACGTAAATAACGAAGACGAAACAAACAGAACATAATACAAACTCCACAAAAATACCAACAGTGTGAACCCTTAAAAACAGGAGTGTCATCAAGTATTCTGAAAGGGTATGGCATAGCCTGCTTCACTACACTGTAAGTGAAAAGTCCGATGAAATGTCAAATGCGGTTTGTATCAATCCAGAATAAACTCGGGATCTATTGAAAGATGTCCATCTTCATTTCATAATATATTGAAATGTATAATTAATCATCAGTAGTAAATGAGGGTAATTACAAAATTACCGAACAGAAATGTCAAAAACCGAAATTCAAACAGCAAAAAGACAAAACAGGTGCAAAATTGTCAACCACAATTACAGTTACAGTGAACTTTCTTAGGTATTCTAATTTAGCTTTTTAATACAGCTGACTAACCTGTATCAGGTCATTGATTTTGCCCCTTCCTCACAAACCACGTAAGACATTAATTAATGTAACATCTGCTTAGATCCTGATTTGTTGAGTCATTTTTCAACATTTACTGAATCTGTTATTTTTGAAAGCTGAATATATCGGTTCAGGGCACTTGCAATTCAGCATGACCATATATATTATATATTCCGTGTTCTTTCAAGGTCAGTCTCGTACAAGAAAGGCTGGACACTATAGGTTGGAGAAGGTCTTTTTATAACGATTGTCTTTTGGTGAATTGATCGTTTTAAAAACAAAATGTTTATTGCAAAATATTACTGCATACTACTATGCCATTTTCTCAAATACATTACCTCAATATTCCTTCATAAAAATCACAAAACTTTGATAGAGAAAAACGGAGGTTTGGGTACCCATAAACCGGTTTAATCCTACCGCTAGCTCTTGCTGGTGCCGGTACTAAGTCTGGCTATTCCGAGTTCATATCTTCGTATACGTTTGTCTTTTGTCTTTTTATTATTTTTCTTGTGAATTTCCCTGGTGTTTTGTGTCATGTGATTTTAGTTTTCGACCTTTGTAAGTGTTTCCTGTTATCCTCTCTCTATCAATTTAAATAGAACTCTTTTCTAAATAATTTAAGTATAATTAAACACTTTTTCTGAAGCGAGGTAGACCCATTTACTATATCCGATATTTTGTGAAGTTCATGGTATTGATGGTATAGTTGTAGTTCTGTTTAAAATTCAATAACTTATCACAACTACAATATTTTAAGTAGTATACTATTAATGAGGTGATATCGATTGCTCACTGAAGGGATGTAAGCGGAAAATTTCCTCATAATTCAAATCAAATTAAAGGTTGGAAAACATAAAATTACTGTTTTAATCATGATATAAATTCGGACTTTGAATGGACAGAGCAATAAGGTTAGTTTTTAATTGAAATTAAATTGGACTACAGCATATTTTTATTTGGGAAAGTTTTTCGCCAGATTTTGTTTTCGTTTATATGTATGACTATACAAATATTTATATTCGATTTTATATCCTTCAAACATTAGCTTGAATATCTATTAAAGTCTTTAAAACGTTAATTCTTGGCGTTAGTTGTTGTTTTCGAATATAATCCATTGTTCTAGCATATCAGTTGAATAAGTTGCTTGAGAAATATAAGAATATATATAAGTTATATAAAGTAATACTTGCGAACGCGGACATCATGTAAAAAAAATATATATAAAAAATAGGAATAAGGAAGGGTAAGTGAGAACGGAATCGATAATCAACAATATTTTTATGATTCCAAAATTAAGCTTTATAATTATTTTTTAATGCGATTTTCAAAACTCCAAACTCTGTATGTATTACCTTTTTATTGACCTCAGGCAGACCATCATCGTATTTTTTTTCATTTTTTTTTTCAGATTTATTGTATATTTAGTACTTTTACTTACTAGATGAGCTACCATTTTGAACATGTTTGAATTATTATTTTATGAATTATAAGGAAAGATACCTTCCAGGATCTTCATCTTGCTCAACTACTGAATTGTCTATTGAACTAACTATGGGTTGTCTGCAGTCAAAGACAGGTATCAAGCATACTGTGAAACTATTCATGCCCGAAGTGACATAAATCACATAGGTATACTTAAATATTCGAAGGCTTTATTGGAAAATCTTAAATCCCGTTTATTTTCTTAAATATATTATCTGAAAACATTTGATTTTTCCACACTGTGTACCACGCTTCCTTGTGATAAACTAAAATCACGAATCAAAGGTATTATTCAAAATCCTTTGCTGATTAAAAAAGAATGTCGTATTAGGTTATAAATCCACATTTTTTTCAAAAACCAAATGAAAAGGAAAAGTATGCTGTGATGAAAAACAGGTGTGCATTATGCTTGATTTTCTAATTGATAATATATTTGTCACATTTGGAGGTAGTATTCATCAACAGCAAATCGGCATACCAATGAGCACTAATTGTGCTTCTGTACTTGCAGACTTGTTTTTATATTCTTACGAGACTGAATTTCTTCGGGGACTTGTAAAAGGTCATAACATAAAAGATGCTAGTTCCTTCAATCTCCCTTATAGATATATTGATGATGTTCCTTTCATCAATAACGCATCTTTTGCTAAATGAGTCCCATTAAAATACCAACCAGAACGAGACATAAAGGAAACAAACAAAAACCACTTAATCTACATCTATTTGGGCTTTTTCTCGAATTTGACAAACACGGTCATATCAATACTTAAATTTACGACAAAAGGGACAATTTTAATTTAAAATTATCAATTTCCCTAACATGGACAGTAACATTCCAGCTTCTCCTGCTTACGGAGTGTACGTCGTTAGTTACGTTAGAGCTAGCACAAATTATATAGACTTCTCAGTAGACATAGTTATCTTCGAAACCGCCTAATTAATCAAAGCTTAAAAAAAATCCGTCTCATTCAATCATTAAAAAGTTCTTTAATAGATATGAGTTCCTTGTGGAAAAAAATTGACGTTTAGGTCCGAAGTCTGGTTCAAGATTCTTTTGTTTTACTTATTGCTGAGATGATTATTTCTTTTTAATTGTCTACGACCTTTCAAAAGCAATTGCTGTTGAGTTCTACCGGAAACTATCGCAATGGGTGGAGAGTTTTTTGCCTTTCTTTTGAAATGCCTGTACCAAGTTAAGATCATTGCGTTCTTTAATTTTTCAGGTGATTTCCACATGATTTATCTTTTTGTCTTATGAACTTCGGCTCTTGACAACTCTGTTCGGTAGTTTTATTATTATCGCCATTTAGAGTGTATTTCTGGACATTTTAAATCCGCTATATACATACATTCTTAAATAAGTCATTGCAAAATTATTGTCTTGTTTTCTTTTTTATGTGTCAAGAGTTTCGACTTGTCCGTTTTATGAAAATTTCACATCAAATTGTCCAATCTATTGCCTTAATTGATATATAATCATTTAACAAGAAAAGTCATTTCATGTCTTGTGTAAAAATGTATTCAATTGTTATCCAAACGATACTTAAGGATGTATTCTCCTTAGGTATCAGTCTCGTTAAAATCTTGTTTATGAATAATTCTTAAAACTAACCGTATGAATGAAGTATTTTATTTATTTATATAATAAATTATATGATGACCCTCCCAAATGGCGTAAAAAATTATACTAATCAATGCTAATACGACCAGTAGTTTTCGAGAAATGAAATTTTTTAATTTTTGACCAAAATGATCATTGATCTCAGTCAGACAGAATTTAGCCTATTTTGGCGTAGGGATAATAAAAATATTTTTTTCAAGAAAAGTATGGGTCTTATTCACACGATTTCTTTTCAAAGTTCTTAAAGAAATGATTGTCCAACTATGTAAATCAAAATGGCGAGTTTTGGTTGTTTGTTTGTTGAAAATTTGAAATATCTTGGATATTTACAGATTTTACCATGCCTTGAATTTGACCAAGAAAGCAACATTTTCTCACAAAACTTTCTAATATCAATACGGACCTATGATTTTAATTAGTGACTTTTATTCAGATTACTGAGATCTCATAATCTAAAAGAGACCCCAAAATAGGCGACAATTGATGAAATTTACACAAAGCCATCAAAAATAGGGGTTTTCAAATGATGATAGCACACAAAAATGCACATGGACATATGGTTTTCTCTTCAAAAAGGATTTTTTTCAGGGTCTTTGCATTTAAAAAACACAGACAAAACTTGATGCAGGAAAAATTTGACCCTTCAGGGGAATACATCCCTAACGTGTTTAAATTTGGGGAAAAATGTAATCTTTGTGAATTACACTCTATACAACATTCCTGGAATGTTTGGTTGAATTTGCGTCAGTGGTTTTAAAGATGCAAGTCCTTTTATGGTCCAATGTTACACTATGTCCCGCTCTTGCAGCCATGCGTTTGGCGGATCCGACCTAAAATGTGCAATCTTTGTAAAGACCTACCAATACATCATTTCAATACAGTTAAGCTAAAGTAAGTGAGTCCATAACGAATAATCCAAGGACAATGACAACATCGCAAACAACAAAGAAACAGAGATACAACATGAGCACGGCACAGAAAAGAAAAATGAAGACGCGCACATACACAAAAATGAACAACACGGACGCAATTAAAAAAAAAACATGGGTGAGATCAGGTGCACCGGTAGAGTAAGCATATCCTGCTTCTTATAGGACACCCGCCGTGTTGAACATGTCAATTCCGGTAGAGAAAGCAACAATTAAGCTTTAAGAGGGGAAGATCTGTTTTCATCCGGGAAACATATATCCCATAGCGTTCCACAAGATGGTGATGTCGACCTAAAATTTTTGGAGGGATGACATCAAGTTTTGGGTTGCATACCCTTGGTTAAGTGGCCTATTTGTGAGCAACCAGACTCTATCAAGGAAGTCACTGTATCGACCACAGGCTCTTGAATAGCGAATGAGCTGGGAGATTTAAACTCCGTATGCCGGCGCTATTGGGATGTTGCTATAAAGAAAAGGGAAGTTGACAACTGGAAAAGTGAAGTCATCACGTTTGTCGTACAGCTTAGTTTGAAGACTACCTCTGGTGTCAATTTCGAGATGAAGGTCAAGAAATGAGACCAATGTGGAAGTGTCTGTTGTATCCTTAATTTCGAGCTCTTATGGATAGATCAGATGAAGAAAATCACCAATTACAAAAGCGAGGGTGTTTAGTGACAAAATATCATCTATATCACGGAAGCTAAAATTGAAGGATTGGGCCAGGTTTTATCTTTATTTTGAAGAAGCCCTTCGATGAATTCAACCTCATATGAGTGGAGCAACAGGTCGACTAAAAGAGGTGCACAGTTAGTATTCATAGGAATTCCGATAGTGTGTTAAAAAACAAGTCCTCCAAATTGGACAAATATATTGCCGATCAGAAACTCTAACATTTTAATCACTTCTTCCTCTCTATATTTTTTCTCCCATTGGGAGTCATTTTTCACAAAAAGGCTTGTACTCTACCTACAACAATGTACCTATATCTTCATTCACGGTTCTTATGAATCAAACCTTTAGCCGAGATTTTAGTTGTTCATTAGGAATGGTAGTGTAAAGTGTGGAGAAGTCGAAAGTTTTAATGCTGTTACAATTTGATAATGATCAAGAGTTTAAGATGTCAACTAGACCTTTGAAGATTTTCCAAATTCACATTTCATTTACAACACTTCTTGCAAAGAAGTATCACAGTATTTTTGAAAGCCCTCTTTAACAGCTGTCCCGAAGGAAGATAAATTTGCTTCTGCAGTTTCATAGCAGATAAAAAAATGAAGATATTTGCATATGGTCAGTTATAAAATTTTACTCCGTGCTTGACATGTTTTTTCAGCAAGAGAAAAATTCGATTGAAATCAAACACTTACCGACGGAACTGTGAAACAGAAAAGACAGTAAAGCCAGATGACTTCAAGGATGAGTTTGAAAATTTAGGAGATTCTGATTATTCGTCGTCAGATTCTGAATCGTCGGAAGGTATGTATATTGTCAACTACTGCAAACAAAATGATCAAATACTTCTCATTCATTACTATTTTATATGAATAACAAAATACCGAAGTTACTGTTAATTTATTTTCTGCATATGCGCATTTTGACAATTGATGTCTCATCAGTGCAGATAAAACCAAAACACTTGGAAGTCCATTAACCGAAAACATGTAAAATCTGATAGAGAACAAATAACCAAAAGAATTAAATAAAAAAAAACAAAGTTCAGCTAAGGACAGAGCTATGCATGAGGGAGATTCTCCTTAGTTTTAAACAAAATTTTGGAAAATTTAGATATTGCAAGTTTCAATAAAATTGGTTTTCGGGCCAGCACCGAAGTACTGACTACTGGGTTGGTGAATAACCTCAGGAACTTACAGTCCACCTGCAGAGGCATCGGCCCAGTGGTAATAAATAACAAAATACCGAAGTTACTGTTAATTTATCTTCTGCATATGCGCATTTGAAATGATTGATATGAAATATCATTATTATAGTTTCCTATGTTATAATTTACCATAAATAAAACACCTATCATCAGATTTTACTCCTTATATAAAGTATTACATTTAATGTTTAAGAATCATTATTTGTTAATGATTTACAAAAAATATGTGCATTTATTCTCTTAAAATGCAATGTTAAAGAAATCGACAAATTTATACAAGATAGCCAAACAAAGAAAAATCTTTCTTTAAAATCGGATAGTTCTAACTAGACATTTTATCGAATTGCTGTGAAGTGGAAAGTGAGTAAATTTTTTTATATTATAAGTTGCGGAGATTTTGACATAGGGCCATGTGTACCATATCTCCTAAAATTTCACTAAAGGTTTCTGTAAAATAATTGACAGAGAAAATTGTTTCTCCTTGTTTTGTTGTCTGTCAAAGTACGGGAAACATCTTGCATCTAATGTATAACAACCTTCATTTGAACTTTCTACATTTATTTACTTTTTAAAAGTTCAAATGCAGGTTGTTATACATGCACTTACAATGAGGTATGAACAAAGCTCATTGTTGAAGGCCTCATGGTGAAATAACAATAAAAGCGCTGTTCCTTTGCTTGTTTTACCTTGTATTTGTATAGACTTTGTCTCATGTGCATTTACTCCATATCCATTCATTCAACAAAACTTATCACAATATTTTCCTGCAGATACCTATGCAGGGACCGAAAGGCAACAGGGTAGTAGTTCTTATTGCACTTGCAATTAGGGACGATATGTAAAATAAATTTCATACTGACACTGCGAAAAATACAAACGATTTATGAAGTGATCTCTTTTTTTTTGCAAAAAAGGCAAAAAACTGTAGCCAAAAATAGGAAATTAAATTGGTTTTGCCTTTCTTTCAAAGCCTTTTTATAAGAACGGAAGCAAAAACGTTTCTTTTAATGCATTACAACTAAGTCGGTTTCTGGTAGCTAGCGAGTTAATTCCTGAGGTTTCTAAACAGTCTTATATAATCAGAAGGTCCATACAGTGAACTCAGATACACTGGAATGTGGAATTTATCTATTATTATTTTATATTTGTATTTTAGATATTGACAAAAGCATGTCTTTATTGACGCAATCATTTTGGCTTATTGTAGTTGGAACAGACAGGGTCGATATTCCTTTTGTTTTCATAATAATAATTTCTATATCTAATTTAGTTATAATCAATTTTACTTACTACTGAACATTTTGAACATTATGTTGATTCAGTGTAATAATACATTTTCCATTTATAGCTTTTGTTTTCAATAGTAATATCAATATTTATGCGGAAATAATTTATGCATTTGAGAGACTGACAATCCTAAGTGCATTATTGAAAATCGAATATCCTGTAAAGATAACTGTTTTACCATTTTTTTTCATAAAGCTTAGTTGGCATATTGGTATCATGATACATGTATAATCAATATCTTTATAATCACAGCAAGCAATAGCCAATGACACCCAGACAACAAATTTGGTCATCCCATCTGCTTTACAGCCTCATAATCTACCTAGAAATTAATACTTGTTGAGATCGCACAAAGTTGATTTTTTTTTATTTCGGCAGCCATCTTGGAAATGGCAGCCTATTGAAATTTCTGTTGCATAGATTCCTTCCACTTTCAAACAAGATATGAACAACTTCTGCAAACGATTCCAAACATATTTAATCCTTATTTTTTATGTAAAATGTCAAACATCTTGCAAATATCGGCCACTTTTGAAATTGTTTTCCATAGAAAGCACTTCTCGTTATTCTGATCTAAGTGCATGTCAAGTTTCATTTGATTACATCAATCCTCTTAAAAATGATCGATCGGACAAAAATTATCGGAAGAAGAATCCAAAGAATAATAATAATCAGAAGAAACGTATAAAAACATGCCAACCCGACAACGTCTTGGGTGACACAATAAAGTTGTCAGGAGTTTTATGTGATGATTCTTAATTTTGATTTTGATTTGCACTGGAGAGACGGCCATTCGAAAAGTAACCGTGTATTTGATATTTTACAGTTTTAGTATTACCTCTGGCTTGCTTCTGCTGATAAATTGTCAGTCCCCAAAATGATAACATTAGCCCTATTGGCCACTTTTAAGAAGATGGTCTGGAAACTGATCATTTATAAAATTACAATATCTAAAGTTAAGAAAATTTGTAAAATATAAATATAAATTTGTAAAATATTAAATATAAATTTCTGTACAGACTTGACCTGAGCTGATACTTGATACTAGGTAATTAGTCCTTTATTCGCTTTGTTCCTTCGGTATTCTACTGCCGTTGTTTTATTAGCTTTTCATGTTTTGATATTTGGTTTTATCTGAAGCGAAAAGACACCAGGAGTATTTCATCTAAAAACTCTGACCAGAGTTGACACTGGTATTACTGTAAGGTCCTTTTGGTAGTTTCATTATCAGCTTTTCATATGTTTTTCATACTCAGTCTTGGAAATCTTGGAAATTTGCATCAAAGAGACATAATATGTCGAAATAGCCATCTCCAATTTCTCACATAACAAGTGAATTAAGGATGGTCACTCCTCAAGTTTATTATATCAAGGATTTAAAATAAATATTTCTATTTATTAGAATATGGATCATACATCATTTTAAGCAAAAAATATTGATAGGTCAGTGTGTCCATTTTTGAGATTTAAACGACTAAAATTTTGGCGGGAAACCGAACTTCTCTAGACTTTTCATTCACTTTGCATTAATGCAATCAACCCTCGAAATGCAATGAAGGAATATCAAGAATTTCATCGAATTTTGTCAAAAGTCTATTGAAGATGTATACAAGCATATTTTGAAAAGAAAAGTGGGGGTCAGTGGGCAAAATTTTCTAATGCACCAAGATGGATAAAATAAGAGAATTCCGAAAGTCAGAGACAGTTTCAAAAACTTGAGGAGTGACCATCCTGAAGCGTATCAGGAGATGATTCCCTGTCGACAATTTTGGTTTCACTCATTCTGGAGTTTATGTGAAAATCGCCTGACTTATTTTTCGGAATTGTATAGTGAAAACAGATTTATTAGAAGTGTTAGACGATAGCTTATACGCTCTCTTGTACGACTGATTTTCGTAATTTTATAAACTTTGCCCACTTGAGTTTTTATTTACTCTTTATGCTACGTGTTTCCAGAAACAATATTTTGAAATTATGACGGTTTACAAGCAAGAGATATCAACTTAAAATTCTAGTAGCTACATTTATGAAATTTTGCCGTATCCAGCAATTTCTGTATTGTTTGATCAGAAAAGAATTTGTAACATTTTAAACATTACTACGGAAGCGTATTAGCGCCACACAGACTCTTTTTTTTAAATATTTTGCGTTATAACACAAAACTTTGCGTTATTTGCAAACTTTAAGGTATAACGCAAAATAAAAAAAATTGTATGGCGCTTATACGCTTCCGTACATTTCTTTTCCATCCTTATTTGCTTTATTTTGTATTTCTTATAGTACATTCTGTTCATTGCTTTTATATTTTCATTAAAATATTGTCGGTAGATGTGACCTTTTAGTATCATTACTGCCCTAACTAAAAGAAAATATATTTATAAAAGAGAATTTAAATATCTTTAATTGAATAATTTTCTATTTATGACAACATCTGTCAAAATTATACGAAATTCATGTTTGTATACGGTAGAAACGACTATTAATAGTCTATTAGTTGGATTGTTCCATTGCTTGGTTTTGCTATGTATTTGTAGAGGCTTTGTCTCATGCGCATTTACTCCATATCCCTTCATTATTTATTACCGTTAAACATTGTCCGAATTTATATTATATTTTTCTTAAGTCTGAAATCTGAATAAAAATCAGCACATTCTCGATACACCTTTTTCCGGTTTTATGTGTATGGGTCTTTGGTTGCCATCATTTCGTATATCTAAAAGAATTGGAAAGAAATGACATTTGCCAAAACGAATAAATTTGATTCTTTTTTAGGAATTATTAGATATTGAAAGGAAAAGAGTAATTTGTTTTGCGAGTATGCAATTCTTGCTGAGAAATCCATCCCAGCAAAACAAATTACTCATAGTGTTTTTATCGCTAATTCTGTTATGATATATACAAGACTTATGTTTCTTTTCCTTCAGAAATATTTTTGTAAGGTAAACATATAATTTTGGATTAAATATAGCGCTTTCTTTCTTGCGATATTTTTTTTCACGAAATGTCACACGTCGTGATATTATTACGCTGTTGCAAATGTTCCATAGAGATTGACGATAACATGTCATATCAGCGGTGGTACATGTAATAGAATTATCGTCGCTGAGGAATAAATTAAAAATCCAGCAAATTAGCGATAAAATAATTAATTTAGTAATCCAGCAAACAAAATAATACATTACCATTTCTTTTTCAGACGAACATACGTCTTTGTCATTCCCAGGAAGCCATGTTCATAAACGTAATACCATTCTCTGTCAGGACATTTATGTTAAATCATGTCGTCACTTTGGAACAGTACCATCTACTTACTTCTTCCGACGGCTGAAAAGAACACACATAGATATGTCACATCATAGTGTTGGGTGCACTGGCATTAAATCTATTGCTATTGCGCTTGTGGTAAGTTTGTATTTGAAGTAAATATTTTAGTTTATGAAAGGATTTACATCTGAACTGATGTCGGTAGGGGAAGACGGACATAGATATGTTGTATTTCGGTGTACAAGATTGAAAGTTTGAAAAATGTTTGAAGCTGTGAAGTTTTAATGTTGTATGCAACATAATGCCTTATCATAGTAAAGACTTGGATTCTCAAAAAAAAAAAACATTTAGTTTGTCGATTTTGATTACTGTGGCCGTGTTACACATTTGATTTTCTACACTCGGTGCAACTCACTCAATGATAACTGTAAGTGAAACACCGAGATTTATACATCTGTACTTAAACGTGTAAATATTGGGTAATAACAAAATTACTGAACATAATTGTCTAGAGCCAAAGTCCATGAGGCAAAAAAAGAAAACCATATTTCACATTTGGTACTAAGTAAGGATATTTATTTTGTTACACATCACAATGATTCTAGCAAACAAAAAGTGTAAAGAGAAGAATGTTATTTCAATATTGAAATTATTGATGGAGAGCACTTTTGTCAATTTGAAGTGTTTCAGCAGACAGTAGGGATACCGACGGGACGTAACTACGCGTCATATTAAACATCTTTATTCCTTTACCCGTATGTTGTCAGGTTCATACAATGTGCGGTCCCAAAAAAGTAGCCAGGTCATATACTTTTATTTTACGTTGTACCGATGATGTTCTTTCTTGGCACAATCTTCGATATAATGATTACCTTTATAATGCTGAAATGAACGAGAAAATTTAAAAAGACTACTCATACACCATCATCATACCTGGATTGGTACCACTTTATTGATAGCTTTGAACGTCTGAAATCAAAACCTTACCACACTTCCAAACAGTGAAATTCTTTTTAGCGGTTATATTTCCAGATCGGAGATGATAAATTCAGTGACATTTAGAACTTTTTTCATTTCAGCGACAAATAACATATCAATTCAGCAACATTATATTTTATAAATTCAGCGACTAATCAAATCAAATCAACTATTTATTGATAAATAATCCAAAAGAGGATTGTAATTAATACAAAATAAAATCAAAGCTCCGATGGAGCTGAAACTCGAAAGCCCTGAAAATCTACACAGGCGCGGATCCAGGAAATTTGAAAAAAGGGGGTTTCGATTGAGAAGTGTTGGGAAATATCGCGAAAATTTTCGGGGTATTCCTTAGTAATAAGGATATTCATTAAACAAAACATCATTGTCCGAAAAAAGGGGGGTTCCAACCCCCGGACCCCCCCTTTTGGATCCGCCAATGCTACATGTGGCAAAACTTCGTAGACTACCAAAGAACTGCTGCATACGTCTGCATGTATTAAGTTATTCCGTAATACGTGAAAATAATAGGATTGTGTGATTTCGTATGTATGTCGATTGTGCAATACACAGGTAAACAAATTTATTTTGATAAAATTATTTTTGTTTTCGAAGAATGTACTAAGGGAGGTAAATCAATCATACAGACCGATGCATTATGCAACTGTGCGGCAGGCTGGTTGATCCGAGACGCAATATAAAAAAAAAGATTAATTTCATAAACATGCATATTGTTTTCAATTTTATATCACAACACCGCATTCAACTCAAGAAAATGAAAAAAATATAACTTAAATACACAGTGTATAAGATTTTGATAGAAACTTGCGAACTATATTTTATCGGAAGCACGAAGATCATCTTTCAGAGCTGTTAATAGGCTTGAAGCTCCACGTGATTTTTTTCTTGTCATATTAAGAACTCTCCGCCTTCGGCTTACGAGTTAAAAACATCAAACAACAAACAAATATTTACATTATGAGAAAATAATAATAATAAGTGCTAATTATAGTTACATTAACCTGTGAAAATACATAACACTTGTAACGTCTTGTCCTTCCTACGGAACTGCTCACCACAAAAGTTTGCGATCCATCTCCATTTTAAATTTGATTTGATAAATATTTATTTATAGTGTTTTTTTATCCCTATCTATTAGTTTAAATCTTTTGAGTATCATTAAGACAGAAAAAAAGATTAGTGTCTGTATGATTTTGTTTTACCATTAGATTACATACCCTGGCTAATCAGGTAGATTCCAAAGGGTTGCTTAGTTAGGCACCTGGACTCAGTACTATTATTACACTGTATGCAAACTTCTTTTATTATTCATTAATTTCATTGGACAAGCGGCATTTGTTAATTTTTACTAATCTTTCTTTAGCCCCGCCTATCCCTAGCAACGGGTGTTAATGTCTAAAATTATTTTGATTTGATCTGCACTGAAGAGACATAAATTGTCGAAATGCGCATATGCAGAAAACTAATTAACAGTAACTTCGGTATTTTGTTATTTATAAGCTGACTAACATATACCGACTATGACTCAACACTGAACTTTAAATTTCATTTGTAGTGTGATTGTTGTCATGAACGTTACCATTCAGGAACACCTGAAAATACCTGAAAATACCCTCAGTTTATGGGGCTTCAAACTGCTGGTGTTTTATTTTTGTTGTGTTTTCTAAATCATTTCTGTTTTATCTTAATTTGTCCTGTTGTCACACTTTGCAAAGTCAATATTTCGTGTTTTATTAATTATCTAATTTTCGATTTTCCTTCTATATCTTCTGCCTTTTTGCTGCAGGTTTTGAAGTTTGGTTATATCTGTAAAAAAAATAAACTGGAAAAACTAATAACTTATTTCTACATCTTTTTCTTAGGTTGAAATAAGTAGTGAATTTTCCACTTATTTCTACATCTTTTTCTTAGGTTGAAATAAGTAGTGAATTTTCCACTATTCGAATTGTTCTTAAAGTGCNGGGGGGGGGGGGGGGGGTGATGTCCCAGTAGAATAATAGACATTCCTTTGGTATTAAGAATAAAACACCACTTCATGATTACTGTTATAGATTTATCTTCTCCTTTTTTCGTTATATAGAGCAATTCCACGGTACAAAAATTGAATTTGTCATCAAATGGTATAGGCTGTGATGGACTGAAACATGTTATCCAGTTGCTGGAAGAAAACAACATTATTACAGATTTGGTAAGAAACAGACTCTTTATTTGTTGTTATTGTTAATGTTATTTTCTAAAAATTTCTTGATTTTCTATTGTCTCTTAAAACAGCATAAATATATATGTCGATCTAAAGCATGATATAATGCATAAAGGGATATAAAGCAAATTCAGCAATCGGAAAAATACTTTCTGGGAAGTAAAACCCAACGCAAGTACACAAAACTACAGCAAAGGGAATGGGCTATAATTATAGTTTTCATCATACTTCAACAATATAGACTAGGTTTGAATTTCAATACACAAACTTTTTTATTCTAACCGCAATGATCTGGATTGTGTCCTTGAATGTGTGATACTATCTACTATTAACATATACATGTACCTATATTTCACTTGGACAGCTTTTCGTGTGTTTTTCTGATTTTATTTCCAAATTGTAAACTTTTCATAAAGAGCAAAGTGTTATACATTTAATATTTTCAATTACCTTATCAGCACTTGTACTGACAGAGTAATGCTCATGCTCTTTTGAAATTGTTTCATTAATCATTTATGATCATGGCCACGATTATACAAATTATAACTATGCTTTTATAGTTAAAATATCGCTCAACAATTCAAGATATATATGGCGCATACGATGCAGACTTTTTAGCAACCGTACAACGTCTGTTCAATTGATCTTATTAAACTTACTATTTTGTCCCGATTTTTCTTTACGAGAGTCAATCTCGGAGATCAAAATTTGTATTTATTGCTGCGATCCAGGAAGTGGCAAAAATTTTATTGTAATGAAGTCAAGATCAACACTCCAAGCCTACACAATGTGTTAGATTCATCGAGGTGAAATGTCAACATTGTAGATATATCAGGCGTGAAAACCTGACAAATGTATACAATGTTGCCTTTGCACGAAGGCGAGTCAATGAAAGGTAGAGCTTGGGTGAAAATCTTAATTTCGGTAACTTGAAAGTTTTATATTTGCAACTTCCTTGACCGCAGCAATAATTTTTAGACACTGTATCTGTCAACATATAGTATTCATCATTTAGAAATATGTTTTGAAATGCATTGAGAAGGAATATGAATATGAATGTTCTAATGATAAAGCATGAAAAGGATTAGACATTTTAGACCTTCCGGAGCACCTGATGTCACTCCCGGTTTTCATGGGAGTTCACACTATAAGTGCCTTAGTTCTTAATTTTATCTTCTTATTTCCGTGCATTGTAGCTGTCTCACGTCCTTGTTTTGTCTTTGTTATCCCCGCACTTTCGAAGAAAGTTCGGGGATAATGTTATACCCTCCGTCTGTCCGTCCGTCCGTCCGTCCGTCACACTTTTCTTGTGACTCAAACTCCTCCTACATTTTTGGATTTAGGGATTTGATTTTGTTGTAGAATTGTTGCATATAGTCTGCAGATGCGCAATAAGCTTTCGGATTTTCGATATTGGTCTTGGTGCAAACAAGAGGCCCCATGATGTCAATTTTTACACATGTGGCATGTGACACAAACCCCTCCTACATTTATGGATTCGGGGATTTAATTTTGTTATAGAATTGTTGCATATAGTCTGTAGATGCGCAATAAGCTTTCGGATTTTTGATATTGGTCTTGGTGCAAACAAGAGGCCCCATGATGTCAATTTTTACACATGTGGCATGTGACACAAACTCCTCCTACATTTATGGATTTATNCGAAAGGATATGGAGTAAATGCACATGAGACCATAATACATATGTTAACTCCAACTGTAATTTTAATGAGCTGTATGGCCATTTCGGAAATCTATTCCTCATCAGCAGCACTAGAACCCAAACAACGGAAATCCATAATTTAAAAAAAAATGTTTAAGATGCATAAACCCAAAATGAATGTTCTAATGATAAAGCATGGAAAGGATTAGACATTTTAGACCTTCCGGAGCACCTGATGTCACTCCCGGTTTTCATGGGAGTTCACACTATAAGTGCCTTAGTTCTTAATTTTATCTTCTTATTTCCGTGCATTGTAGCTGTCTTACGTCCTTGTTTTGTCTTTGTTTTTATCTGTTACCGTTTTTGCCATGTCTTTTTTGTAGTCATCACTCGGTATTCTACTGCCGTTGTTTTTATTGACTTTCTCTTTTTTCCAGACTTTAAGCAACAATAATCTCTTGTCGGATGGAGCCCAACTACTAGGTGATTCCTTGTGCAAGAATAGGTCAATAACAAGGCTGGATATCTCAGGTATGTTGTTATCATCTAAACTCAAAACTTTTCATTTTATTTCTCTTTATTTCTTGTTAATATTTTTTTTTAGTTCGGTCTTGATAATTTTTGTATGTCTTTTCCATCTGATATCAAAACCGACAATTTTGTTTCTTTATTTTCAGGTTGAATATTTCTAGTATTGTTAAACCTTACAATAGAAGTCTTTTTTTAGAAGTTTTGCCCACTGATTATAAAATTTTGCACACTCTCTCTCAAAACACATGAAATATACTTAACTACTGAGTAATATTTTTTACCTGTTTTCTAAAAAAAAACACAAAAAAGAAAAAACAGGTACGAAAACAAAGCAAAAGAAACAAAACAAAACAAAAAACAAAAAACAACAATAAACAACAGACAAGAACAAAATATTAAAATTAAGCAAAAACATACAAAACAAAAAGGACATAAAATAATGGCTTTTTTCTGCAGTAGTGACTCCATGTTGCACTTTTTGTATTCTGCGTCATTTGTCTGACTGAATTTTCANAAAAAAAAACACAAAAAAGAAAAAACAGGTACGAAAACAAAGCAAAAGAAACAAAACAAAACAAAACAAAAAACAAAAAACAACAATAAACAACAGACAAGAACAAAATATTAAAATTAAGCAAAAACATACAAAACAAAAAGGACATAAAATAATGCTTTTTTTTTGCAGTAGTGACTCCATGTTGCACTTTTTGTATTCTGCGTCATGTGTCTGACTGAATTTTCAAACAGAATGATTGGAATGAATATCGAGCTAAAAGATGTCAGTTCCTAATTTTTGAAGTGCCGTCTTTTATATTCCTTTCAATATATTATATATTTTGAAGTTTTGAATTGTTACAATCTTTCTATATTACTAGAAACAATGGTTTCTGTTACATCTTCTTTTAAAGCACATTGGAAAACAATAATTTAAACACAATAATAATAAAAACTAGATCTGCCAGTTGTTCCTTACTGTCCCTGCATTAACGGTGTGACAACATTCCATTTTAACTTTCAGTTCTATCACTATTGACATCAACGAATAAGAATCCAGTCTTCGTGATTTTTAACACATTTGGCTTTGTGATAAAACAAAGCCGAAGATTTCGAATGAATGATAGAAACAGATATTGCAATTTATCATATAAAATTGGCTTTCAGGTCTACACCGAAATACTGATAACTGAATCGGTGAATACAACCCAGACTGGTAATGAAAATGTGTTATTGCCAGGCGTTTACTTACAAAAGGTTCTATACGGATATGTTCAATAAACTTTTAACAAAAAATGTTAGTTTGAAAACTTCAACAATAATATAAAATAACGATTAAGATTATATGTTCCTAAATGTTAAAAAAGGGCTGGTGGAGTAGAGGTCCGCGGAAGTATTCACCAACCCAGTAGTCAGACTTGTCTGACATGAAAATTTTATCTTGCGTTGCATAAATTTACTATCTTTAACCAAATTCTAACTCCTTAAAATACTGAGGCTTCATTCAGTGTATGTTCTTGGTTCTTGATTTGACCTTCTATTTGGATACGTATTAAACTTCTCTCTGACAACTTTTGGATGTCTACTGGAATTTATGATGATTCTTGACCAAACAATTCGTGAAGTTTTTAGTTTGATTTTTCTTCCGTAGTGTGACAGTGTTCTACCAGCAGACTAACCTCCTTTAGCAAGCCGTTTCAAAATTACGTATTGTCTTTTTCTCTCCTTGTGGTCATGGAATTAGAAGTCTACCTGTATTTAGTTTTATTCGTTTGTTTACTATACTATAGGAAAACGGGACAGATAAAGGGGAGGTCTGAGTGCCCATAAACCGGTTTAACCCTACCACTTTTTTGTCAGTGCCTGTATCAACTCCGGCTATCTTGAGTTCCTATCGTTGTTTACGATTGTCTTTTGTCTTATTTGTGTTTTTCCCTGGAAAACTGTAACATGTAATTGTAATTTTCAACCCTTGTAGATGTTTCCTGTAATTCACTCTTTTTTCAATTGCAATATTGTTTGATATTAATGCTACTGTTGAAAGTTTACTCCTTGAAACACCTTGAAACACGTGTGCAGCATAACAAAACTTACTGTCTATAAGGCAACTTCAGTACATTTGTATTTAAGATTACATGTACCGGAAATGCAATGTGTTTTTCATTTGTCAAACTTTTTTAATAAAAGTTTTACAAACCGACTGTGTTGAAACTTGCAATGTCTTAATTTTACGAAATTTTGTTTAAAACTAAGGAGTATCTCCCTCATGCATTGTTCTGTCCTTAGCTGAAATTTGGTTTTTCTTTTCAGATCCTTTCGGTATTTTGTTCTCTATCAGCTTTAACATGCTTTTCAGTTAATGGACTTCCAAATGTTTTGGGTTTTTTTATCTGCACTGACGAGACATAAGTTGTCGAAATGCACATATGCAGAAAATAAATTAAAAGTAACTTCGGTATTTTGTTATTTATTACCACTGGGCCGATGCCTCTGCAGGAGGACTGTAAGTCCCCGAGGGTATTCAACAACCCAGTGGTCAGTACTTCGGTGCTGACCCGAAAACCGACAGTATTGAAACTTGCACTATCTACATTTTACAAAATTTTGTTTAAAACTGAGAAGTATCTCCCTCATGCATAGACCTGTCCTTACCTGAATTTTGGCTTTTCTATTTAAATCCTTTTGGTTAGTTGTTCTCTATCTCTTTTAACATGTTTTTCGGTTAATTGACTTCCAAATGTTTGGGTTTTGATCTGCACTGATGATACTTAAGATGTCGAAATGCTCATATGCAGAAAATAAATGAACAGTAACTTCGGTATTTTGTTATTTATAGTCTGGTTATAACGTACGAGTCTTTAATTAAGCCCTTAGAGAGCTTCATGCTTTTGGCTTAATAATCATCATTTATTTTCGTGCAGATAAATTTCGTGGACAATATTTTTCAAACTGTTTCTTAAGGAAATTTTTTAATCAAATACATATCAAATTACTAGCTAATATTTTTTAGAATTGAATAAGGGCGATTTTATTTCTCTGAAATCTTTTGCCCACGAAATATATGAACAAAATTTCACCTTTCACGAATATTTTGTTTTTTTAATAGTTTGATTTTAAAAACTGATAAGTCAAGTAAGAATTTACTGCAAAAAATAGTTAGCCTTCAGCGATCATATTCGGAATAATCAGTATCATAATACATGTGATCAGCACAAATCATAATCTACAAGTTGAGTTGTTTCAACATAACTAAAATTTTTAACATATACTGGGAAAAATTAACGAGCATATCAATTTAAAGGGGATAAATGTTCTGAATAAATTATTGCCACAACCAGAATGAAGGCCTTTGTTACTGAAGAAAACCTTTGTTAAAACATATTGATTCAATTTTAACTTCAATATTAAAGATGTAGCCGTGTACGTTTACATAGTCGTTCATAATACACATAGGCAAGCTCTATTAAATAATTAAAGTATATTTTATAGGATTTTCATTTATCAGGGTACTTATGTTGCTACGGCTGATACTCATTTAATGGATCTATATGAAGCAGACAAAAGTCCAGACTAGTGATAAGAATTGTTTTTATCATGTATATACTAACATCAGTTCTGTAGGGATATATTCAGTAAACTGTTAATAAATAATGTTTGTCTGAAAACTTGAATTGAAAAAGTAAATGTGTACAAGTTTATCCAATAAATACATAGGCAAATGCTTCAATTTACTATTTTGAACTGAAGTCGTATAAGAAGATTTCAATGAAAGTATAAAGCAGTTTCCAGTTAGTCTATATATACGCTACGTTCATGCCTTGCTACCGTTTAAACTAAATTGAGATAGTTTCGTAATTTATCATACAATGCTTCCTTCAACGCTTCTTACTGAGGCTTGACATATCAAATAACATAATACCGACGTTGCTGTTAATTTGGATTCTGCATATGCGCATTTCAACAAGTTATATCCCTTCGGTGCAGATAAAATCAAAATTTTTGAAATTCAAAAACTTAGTTTTGACATATGTTCATATCTTTCTAAAGTTTCTCGGAGCATATGATAAGTCCCCTCTTTAAATGTGTTGCAGACTACAAGTTTGTTTTTATTTTCGTGGTGTTTAAGTTCATTTTTTGTCGGTTTTTTTTTTGTCCTTTTAATTTCACATTTATATATATATATAGAAGTGATTAACGGATACACCATTCCTCTGCGGAACTTGTATGCTAATGTAAGATTGACAATCAAAGCTAAACATCGCCAACTTCCCTGATTGGATTAAACAATCATGTGAATTTAGATTCTGCATATAGCTATTTCAACAACTTATGTCTCATCAGTGCAGTTCATATCAAAACCTTTGGAAAATAATGATAGGGATTTAACGTGTTTTCCCATCAAAATTTGAGGTTAAAATGACCACCGTTCACCTTTACCAGGTAAAATCAGTTCGTCGCACCTTGTACCACACCAGTTAGGTAGATTGAATAAACGACCTTAGCTTTAAGTACATAAAAATAAACTCTCAGATGTAAGTCGTGGTAGCCCCGTGGTTAAGGGGTCCGCACAGAGAGACTGGGGTTGTAGGTTCGAATCCCATACGCGGCATTGACAAAAATGCCAAAGTTACATATTAAATATCCTCTCCTCGACTCGAACCGAAATGAAATAAAATAAAATAGGGCACGTAATATTTTTGTGAATGACCCAAGCTGCAGTAATGTATTTTAGATGTAGAGGTCAATGAATCAATGAAATATCAGTGTTTGTCAATCCGAAAAAAGCTGAAATTTGATGTCATGTTTTTCAGGCCGAAAATCTCAAAACTTGGACAAATGTAGTAACCATCAGAGATTCTTTAAAGTAAAAGAATGCAAGTCGGGTAGGAAAAAATATATAATAATCGTCTGAGGGGCCCGACGAACCTGGACATCTTACTGAAAACTCTGGATAAGCAAATTTGCTTATACAAGCCCTTAAAAATTAATTATATATTCGTCTAAGGTAAGGGGCAAACAGAGCGCCAGAAGTGAGAAATGATTAACGGATCATTTCTCACTTCTGGCGCTCTGTTGTTTTCATCGAATCCATTGTATACAGAGCAGGACATGCTTACCCTCCCAGAACATCTGATGTTTTTGAGAGCTCAAACTGTTAGTGCTTTGGTTTTTATGTTTTTTATTGTTGTGTTTGTGTATTTTGTTTGTGTGTGATGTCTTTGGCCTTCCGTCTTTTAATATTGGTGTTCTTGCTTTTGCCTTGTCTCTGGACTTTGATTTATGTAATTTTGTACTTTGTTCCTTCGATATTTTACTGTCGTTGTTTTGTTTAAACATTTTTGTGGCCAGTTTTTAAGACTAGTGTTGGTTTCACTTTTGCAAGAGTTCAAAAGTAAATGAAAGCAATAGCAAAATTACCGAACAGAATTGTCAAGCCAAAATTACCGAACAGAATTGTCAAGCCAAAATTACCGAACAGAATTGTCAAGCCAAAATTACCGAACAGAATTGTCAAAAGCCAAAATTACCGAACAGAATTGTCAAGCCAAAATTACCGAACAGAATTCTCAAGCCAAAATTACCGAACAGAATTCTCAAGCCAAAATTACCGAACAGAATTGTCAAGCCAAAATTACCGAACAGAATTCTCAAGCCAAAATTCAGAGAGCAAAAAGACAAAGCAGGTCAAAACCACTGCAAACATTGCAAATCGCAATGATCCTGACTTGGTACAGGCATACCAAAAGAAATGATTGGTTAAACCGGATTTATGGCGTACCAAACCTACCCTTCCATTGTGGTAGTGTCCGGTAGCAACTCCAAATCAATTGCTACTGAAAGGTCGTAGACAGTGAAAAGATATTTTCATACCTGTGAATAATAATGAAGTAGGATTTAATTAAAGGTTTTGTGCAGATTCGTACTGTCAACCCTTTAGTTTTATTTCCTTTTTACTAATATCATAATTTTGTTATATTTTTATTTGTCGTATTGAAATATGATTGTATGTTTATAACAGCAATACATGTACCAACTTATATCCTTTCAATTAAAGTGTTTAAATGGAAATGTCTTATTATTTTGCATATGTGAAAAAGAAAAGAAATGGGGTAAATGTCAAGGAGACAACATCCCATATCCAGGTTAAAACGACCCAAAACAAAGCATCTAGGGGTCACCGTACGGTCTTCAACACAGTGAGGAACCTCACACCATATAGCAAGCCCTAAATGGCCCCAAAAAGGGTAAAAAGTGAATAAATCAATGGAAACAAACCACATCCAATAACCCAAACATCAAGAAACTAAAATTTCATAAGAAGACACGGACAAGCCAGTCACCAACATATTCCTGACTTGGGACAGTCGCAATAAATTGCGGTGGGGTTAAACTCGTTTTCTTGGATATAAACATTTTGAAGCACGCCATTAAAGATATTTTATTATTATTTTAATTTTTTTATCTGGCAATTCATTATTTTTTCATTTTTATTTCGTGCTTACTTTATCGGTACATCTGATCTCACCCATGGTTTTTATTGGGTCCGTGTTGTTCATCTGTATGTGTGTCTTCTTTTTTCTTTTTTGCCCTGTACTCAAGTGGTTATCTTGTTTCTTGGTGTTTTCGTTGTTACCATTGTCCATGGATTGTCCGTTCTTTTGACTGACGGCTCGGTTCTCACTTACTTTATTTATCTAAAATTGTAAAAATGTTCTCATCAAAACCAGCTTTTGATCAGGTAAACAAGTCATATGTTTTAGAGAAAGTTCTCAGTTGTGATTAGTTAGGGCTACCTTTTGCTTTGGCTTGTATGGCTTCAGAATGTTGTAATTGAATTGTTGTAGAAAAAAACTCATGCAAATAAATAGTTTAAAATTTCAGTTTTGTAAATGTGCAAATAAATCTAAACCAAAAAAAAAAACGTTTGAGAACTGACTGAGACAGCATATCCTGAATGGCCTCCAACATGTTTCTTTAAAATATATTCACATGACATAAAAAATCCATCAGACAAAATTTATAAGAATTCCCTATGCTAGAGAATGATTAAGTTTTGTGTTTGACTATTTCATCAATTTTTGTCTCATCCATAAGCTACGCCTCTTTTTAAAACAAATTAATGTTTAATATCTGCTAAAGGGCAAATACTATATATGGTCTAATTAAAGCAATGAATTCAACTTTATGTTTGCTTTGTCATCCTTTCGTAGTTAAATGTTAGATTATTATGATGAGCTCTCCTTCAAAGTCAATTAGTCCCTTTCGTATGATCGGCTTTCCTGTAACTTAACCCCTGACAGTTTTCATTTTCATTTAATTTTAATGTGTTTTAATGGTATCTTCTAAATAACAAAATACCGAGGTTACTGTGAATTTAAGCTCTGCATAAGCGCATTTCGACAACTTATGTCTCACCAGTGCAGATCAAATCAAACTATTTGGAAATCCATGAACCGAAATATGTATAAAAACTGATAGAGAACAAATTACCTATACAGTCAAGATCAATTAAGGACAGAGCTATGCATAAGGGAGATACTCCTTAGGTTTAACAATTTTTTTTCAATTTAGATATTTCAAATTTTCAAATAGAATCGGTTTTCGGGCCAGCACCGAATTACTGGCTACTGGGTTGGTGAAAACCCTCGGGGACTATCAATCCACCACAGTGGCATCGGCCCAGTGGTTAGAAATAACAAAATACCGAGCTTACTTTGAATTTAGGCTCTACATATGCGCATTTCGACATTTTATGTCTCATCAGTGCAGATCAAATCAAAACATTT
>MJUU01070905.1:72986-85280 GCA_002080025.1 Modiolus philippinarum
ACCCGTCACACGGTCAGTGAGGCATATATGTTTTTGAAAGGTCTGTTAGGTAACCGATTGGTTAATGTCATTTTCTAACCCTGAGACAAAACCAATCAAAGGTAATGGTACGTGTTACTTCTCTAACCCTAAAACAGTACTAAGGTTAAATTTTGAAAAACCTTTGTAATCACTCAAGTATTCAAACATAGACAAGGACAGATCGGTACCACAAACATAACTAATGAATACAAAACTAAACTTTAACAAGACAACACAAAAAACTAAAACTCTGATAGTGTAAGCTCCCATAAAAACCAAAAGCGACATCAGGTGGTCCGGACTGTTTAATTAGATTTTAAGGGATTTTTTGTTATTTTGATAGGTCAGTATTGGTAAAATTGCGTATTGTCTTTATAAGCTTGCCATATTACTACTTTGCCAGCATTTGCGTTAGAATTCATCATTTTTATTTAATTTATCAAATAGAATGTTCCAAGTCCGGCTATCCTATTGCTAATGCAATTACTTTGGATTTTGTGTGTGTTCTCTGATGGATTGTGGCTAATGCTTGAAATTTGTATTCAATGTCTGTGTCTTCTATTTTCTTTTCTTTTTTATTTTCATCTCGTTGAAACACATCTATGCGTGTATTCAACGTGTTGATAATTGGAGAAATAATATCAATGAATTTTTCATTCAGAAACCTTCAGTTTAAAAAATACAGTTCTAAGCAGTTAATGCATTAATTTTTAGAACGTTCATCGTGCTCACATTCTCAACTTGCAATCTATTAATTATGCATCGATCAGTCAACACTGTCATATGTCATTTTATACATCCTGATAAAGCCTCTCTTCTTCAAAACAATTTGACGGACCGTGTTGCCATATAAATCGAAGGAAACTGATAAATCGCATTTCCTTCCAATGAGTAAACTTTATATTAATATTTTATGCGTATGGATGCAATAAATGTTGGAGGTATATAAGGTTTCTTAATTGATTTTAAGATTTAATTACTATTTGTTTGAATTCGTGCATAACTGCATATTATCTGTGGTAATTATTCATTACCGCTACAAGGCAGTCTTCACACATTAATTTATGTTGTCATTGTTCTAGCTGAAGTTGATATTATCTGTTACAATAAACTTCGTAAAACATCATCATTCTGTATATTCCATTAAATAAAAGTTCATTTATTGTGCTGTTATTTTTTTCTCTCCTGGTTTTTGAAATATTTATTTTTTGGGCGGGGGATGTCACTTTCCTTTTTTTATAATATTGTTATCTTTTGACATGGACGGTAGGCATATATTCTCGATATTCGATTCTGGTACAATCCAAAGTCACTGTAATGTATTACACATATTCATTTATCCTTCAGCAGAAAGAACAAATATTGTGGATCTACTATTCTATCCCAGATATACTTATGTTCATAATATTTTATTAAACACCTCAGTTTAATTTTCAACCTTCTACGAAAGAATGTTTATATTTCTCTTTAATTTAGATATTTCTGCAGTTAAATTCGATGCAAAAGTATTATCTAATGTCTTTTTATATTGCAGAAGAATAAGACTTTGAAAGTTTTGGACATCAGTAAGAATAATTTTCGAGAAGAAGGTGGAGTTGTGATTAGTAAAGCATTAGGTAAATCTTGAGGTTCATCAATAAAATGTCTTAAAATGATTTCAGAACATAAACTAGAGAAAAATGTAATGTCTTGGATGAATTGGCGACAACTCCATCAAAATGCATTACAAATGAACTAGGCAGATAGTTGCACGATCTTGTTTTGTGACCTTGTTTTATCATTGTTTTACGGGAAGTTTTCCTATGATATCTGAATATGAAGTATAATAGGGATTTCAAAAGGCACTATATGCTGACAGTAAAATATGGTAATGGTTTTAGATCAAGACACATCTATGCCCAGTTCATTTTAGTTGTGTTTTGGAATTTTAAATATTTTACGAAAGGATATGGAGTAAATGAACATAAAACCATAACACATATGTTAACTCCAACTGCAATGATTTTAATGAGCTGTATGGCCATTTCGGAAATTTATTCCTCATCAGCAGCACTAGAACCAAAACAATGGAAATCAATAATTTCAAAAAGTGTTTAAAATGCATAAAACCAAACGAAATCCGAATAATCAGTAATATCAAATATAGCTAAGGACAAAGCTACGATGGAGGGTGTTAATCCTTCGGTTTTAGAATTTATATAAACTCATTTTGTTTAACACAAATTTCTTTAGAATACCATTTTCCACTATTTTTCCTCTCCTATCTCATTCGTCATGCCATAAAACCGGTTTCACCCACCATTTCTTTTGAAATGCCTGTACCAAGTCAGGACCATTGCGGTCGACAATTTTTCCAGTGGTTTCTAGTTCATTTGTCTTTCTTTTTTTCTCATGGACTTCGGCTCTTGACAACTCTATTCGGTAATTTTGTTATTACCCTCATTGAAAATGTATATATAGATTTTGAAAAGAATTCTGATAAAATTTTCATGGCAGTTAAAGGATTAAAATCAATGGAACATATTGTGCTTCGGTTTACAAACTCGTATCTAAAAACACAAAGTAATCTGTTGTGTGTATTCCAACATATTGAATAATTCATTTCAATTTTTACTGATAATCATTACAAAGTTCTATCTGCCAAAATTGACTTAAACAGTTACACAAACATACAGACACGCACACAGAGTTGTATTTTGAGCTTATGATGTACGATGGTTGGAATGGTAGATTATAGTCCTAGTATTTCGACAATTTTCAACCTTTTTCAAAATAAAAAACCACAATTTTGTAAGCTGTATTAGGTGCCATGTTAAACTTTGATTAAATGGCTCATAATTGCTATAAAGAAAGGTTCAAGTGGTCTATCACTTTTTTTTCTTTAGTTACAACAAGCCTTGAAAAAGAAACGAAATCGAATACCTTTACACAAAGTTTTCAACTTCAAATTTTAAAAAGGCTAATAAATTAAACATTTCTTGATTTTATTTTAGAATCCAACAAGACATTAAAACATTTAGATCTCAGCTGGAATCATCTACGACAACTAGGGGCAGTATCACTGTGTTATTGTTTACAAGTAAATGTTAATACTCATTCATAATTTCACAGTAATTTCGGTATTTTGTTATTGATATATTAGCATTGACGTCACAGTCCTTTTTTTTTGCAATAGTAAAAGCAAGATTCGGGGGTAATTGGATAAGCTAAAGTGTTTATTAGAAGTGATAGTTGAAATGTACCTAAATATGCAGTAGTTGATTTTAAGGCCTTCAGAATATGTTATATGTCCCACAATTTAAATAGATTGTTCGATTAAAGTATACTTATTCACGTGGCCTATCTGCTCGAAAAATATTTTAGTTGATTCCCGAGATAAGTAATTTAATTTTGGGTGATTACAAAACGTATGTAAACAAACCCGCTTCAGAAATGACAAGGTGATAATCTCTCAACTATATAAGTGTTCATAAAGCATTGTTTACAAAGAAATTATGCTTATTCTATGGCGAAAGTAATAGCAATTTTCCCTGTGTAAGTTTTAGTTCAAAATCATTTGAAGTTTTTGTGTGAAACGTACACAAAAGTGAAGATTGTAGGCAAAAACTTGAACTGTCAGTCTTATCTAAGAAGCTTCTTCGATTTATTTTAAAATCTCTTAATGTTGTTTTAGAACTGCAAAGATAAAAATAGGTTTAAATTTGGCATTTAAGCAAAAAATACAGTATAAGCAGATTTCTGTGGGTGATCGCCAGTAGTTATTCAGTTTCTGAAGGTGAATACCAAATCTCAAGAAAAATCAAGCTGATCATGTTTAAAAGTAAAGAGGCGAGACATAGCAAAAGTAAAAGCACTGACTATTGAGAAAAAATAATTAAAGTGCACAATCAAATTCTCCAGAAAGTAAGCATTGTCTTATCACTTGAAATAGCTTGTTGATTCTGATATTGTTGGTTCCAGAAAAAAGTCAAAATTTAATACTAGATTTCTCCGGAGTTTGCTAGATTGAAACATCAATGAAATTATATGACAACCGTCACATATCTGGGGGAACGATATTCATAGTATAGAAACAAAAATTATTCTTAAAAGTTTACAGGGAAGTTTAAGAATTTCGGAGTCAAGTTTACATTCACGCTATTCTAATTTGCACACAAATACTTGAAAAAAAAGAAAACAATTATCATGTCGCCAAATAAGGCAACAATCACGAATCAAGCATATTATATGTCTTAACGGCATATCATAGATATACATGTAAGTAGCATATCATATAGGTATAGAAAGCATTTTATTTGATCATAGAATCATAGCAATGTCTTAAAAGCACATCACATAACATAGGTCTCAGGAGCAGTTTATTGATCAAGCTGCATATCATAGGTCTTATGATCAACAACAGTAGTCGGCCCATACAACGACAAACATCACTGCTAACATTTTGTTAGATCTCTTGTTTTCAGGTATAGAAAGCATTTTATTTGATCATAGAATCATAGCAATGTCTTAAAAGCACATCACATAACATAGGTCTCAGGAGCAGTTTATTGATCAAGCTGCATATCATAGGTCTTATGATCAACAAAAGTAGTCGGCCCTTACAACGACAAACATTACTGCTAACATTTTGTTAGATCTCTTGTTTTCAAGTACCGTACAAATACCGAGTTATATCTGTCTTACATGCGTTGTTTTTCTGTTATACTTTCGTCTTATTTTATTTTATGTCGCTAAAATCTCCTTCCAAGATTTCGCTAAAACGTACATCTTTTTGTCCCTCATTTTTTCGCCAAAATGTCCACCCATTTCGCTGAAATGTCCTCCGACGTGAGATACGACGTTTCTCAACTTTGAATAGTACAATTTTTGCGTATTAGAATTAGAAAAATTATCTATATTATGTCTCAAGTTGAAAAAAGTTATATCTCACTCGATGCTGTGGCGGAATCTATATATCACGCAAAGTATTGAAATGATATGTCCTGAAGTTTTCAGAGGAGTTGCAGCGGACCAAAAGGATGAAAATATTACAGTGAAAGACCTTCAAAAATAATAATATCCAGAAAAACTACAATTATTAATTTATATCTTTAAATGGCGCTTTTGTATTTTTTTTAACGGAAGAACAGACAGCTATACTTTTTCCCGGTTGACCGATAGAATAGCCACGGTATCCACAGTGGATAAAATATCTTCTCCCATGCATTCATGTGCGCGCGAACATTTAACCAACGGGCATTGATTAATAAACATCTGACACATTTCCGCCCACTTTATATTTTTCGAGCTTTAAAGAAATTTCATTGGGGGAAAAACAGTCTTATTCAGATAGGCCGTGCTTCACTCTCGATGGTACAATTTCGATTTTAACATGCCCGCTATTTAAAAGCTCACACTTTTTGAGAATCGAAATTTTACTATCTTTACTGAAGCTTGAAATATTTTAAAACCACTCCTTCCTGAAAGAGAATAATGATTTAATATATGAATGGAAATCCCTCTTAGATATGTCGTACTCTTGAAATCACCCAAATATATGTGCTTATTCCATTTGTTTTCTGATATATATATATACATCGAGTTTAATTCTATTTCAACTGTTTAAATTCATATTTTGGTAAACAAAAGCGCATTACATTTATTCTTATTTCCTCCAATAGCTGTAGTTTTCTACAGAAGAGAATTATGTAGTCGTCTTCAGCTTTTTAATGGGCCAATGTCACTTTTGTGCACGTTTCTAGCTTCAATCATTGGAACGTGAAACCCCGGTATGGTCAGTTCGTTTAGAAATCAAATTGTCCATAGTTATATTTTTTGGTTTTTTGGATTTAGAAAATAGCAACGATTTTTATATCGAACATTCCTTTTCACCCATATTTTTTTTTACCTATTCGCGAATTAACACACAATTTTTTGCGAGCAGATTAGGCCCCGTGTTATTGTACTAGTGTAACTATATTGTACGATGCTATCTCGTTTGTTATAGTACATTTTGTCGCATTTATCTGACTGTAAACATATCAAAATATTTCTTTTTTGAGAAGTAGTCTCGTTTTGTTATCTACGTACTTCATTCAATAAATTATTGCAATTTAGAAGTTATGTTTTACTTTTCCGACCGCCTCAGCTGTAACGTAAGAATGGAAAGTTTTGCTGCAGGAGATGACAATGTTTTATACGAAACTTGTCTTTTAATTTCATGAGTTAAACTTAATATAATACAAGGTCAAAGGTAACAGAATATTTTATTTTACTTTGTTTGATAATGTATCCACAACATGAATTTAGGCCATTCATAGGAGAAATACGGAAGTCTTATAGAATAACCACACCTACAAAATCTGATGAAACGTAAATGTCTGATTTGGATGTGCATCAACGCTGTCACTTTGAAAAAATTACAGAAATGATTTTAACCTCCGTCATTTTGCTAGAAAATAAGAAATCGCGAAGGTTCGGTATCTGTGTTAACCATTTGTGTCTCTCTGTTGCTTCAGTGGTCATCTTTTAAATTGCATAAACAAACAAATTACTTGTTCTTGCTTTCAGGTATGAGAAAAGATCATTGTTGAATGCCTCATAGTGATACCATGACGAAGAACGACAATAAACGCGTTCTTTCTTTGCTTTTTAACATGCATTTGTGGAGACATTGTCTCATGTGCAAATACTTCTCTAAAACTCTTTTGCTAACACATGTATTATTGGAAACGACATATTCTTAAATTAAATTTTTATAGAAAGTGTATTTAATGTTGATATCCCTGATGTTTCAGACCAATGATACTCTTGAATCAATTAATGTAGCTTGGAATGGATTTGGAATGGAAGGTTGTCATGAGATGGGAAAGGCTTTATTGAAAAACAGAGCACTGAAGGAGTTAGATATCAGTTCTAATAGAGTTTCCTTAGATGCATTTCGACAACTACTCCGAGGAGTAGGCAGGAATAAAACGCTAAAAATACTAAGGGTTAGTCAAATCAAACAAAATAGTAAAAAAATATCCAAATACTGAAGTACAATCTAAAACAATTCAAGCTATGAAAATACAGAATAATATAGAGTTGAAATAACTCTTTAAAGATAAAAATATTTAAGAAATAATTCCTGAGAGCTTGAATATATACTGATTTTACCACGGGTTGTCTCGGTTAAGGCAAATAATTGCCGTTCCGCCAATTGAACATACTGAAAGAACTGAAAATATATATATATGAATTCGATGATATTTTGGTATCAATTTTTTGTGCATTTGAATGCTGTTAACACTACAAAACTGTAAGTAGAATTATTTATATGCACCTTTATTTTTATTTCGAATGGCATATTTACTTGTGATGAATCTTGGAACAGCCTTGAATATATAGCGATTTTACCACGGGTTTAGACACAAAGCGTTTAAGAGACATCATATCAGAATAATCAATGATTATTGCTTGTAATAATCTGTAGTCAATTTCCAACTATTTGGCATCTTAGCATTTTTTTTTATTGTTTTACTCTTTACCTTTTTCTGTGGTAATACAATTTCAATACAGCATTGCTTTTAAACTTACCTCAAGGTTGTCATGAAAAAAAAATCATTATCGAAAATTAATGTTAACTTGCATATTTCATGGTAATGTTCCATGAAGTGTTCGACCAAAAGAAATACATCTAAAATAAATAAAAATATATTTGAAATTGTGCGTTAATTTGACGAGTTTCCGATGTTTTTCAATGAAAATAATTATCAAGTCAATCCCGAATGTGCAAATTGTTATAAAATTAATATATTAAAACGGTATTTTAAATTATTTACATTTATTAAAATATAAAACATTATAATAACAGATATTTTACATCAACAGGTTGGAAGTAATCCTTTAACAACTGATGGTGCAATAGCTATACTTCGCTCAATTATTATTTCTGAATCTTCACTTGAAGAAATTGATTTGACGGTAGGTATTTATAAAGAAATTATTTGTTTAATCCAAAGCCAAAAATTCATTTAGAATCTAAAGATTAACCCAACTTTTGTGTTACTCTTTATGCTTTAAGATCTGAATTTAATGTTTTTATCTCTTATTTTCATTTTTGAGTTTTCAAAAGTTACAATCTGAAAAGAAATATGTGCAATAACAAAATATTTTAACAACAGCAAAACATATAACGACTACAGCAAATAAATCATTAGGAAAAACTACAATGGTCGGATAGTCTGGCGTGACATTTAGGCAATACAGGGAGAGAGATTTATTTCAGCATAATGAACTGACTTTTGGAAGTTGATCTCTTTCATTAAAACATGTTTAAAATATTTAATATAGGAGTTTGTCTTTTATTGCAGTGTGGAGTTGGTAAAACAATTCCCCGTGGTATAGATGTATGCTCTTTATTTTTCTTAGATATGGTGTTCTTGTACATGAGATAATATCTCACGTGTACACTTTGTTCAATTAGTATTGTTTAAATTTATGTAAATACTAAAACCGAAGGATTAACTTCCTCTATCGTAGTTTGTCCTTATCTATATTTGTTATTACTGATTATTCGGATTTCGTTTGGTTTTATGCATTTTAAACATTTTTTGAAATTTTGGATTTCCTTTATTTGGGTTCTAGTGCTGCTGATGAGGAATTAATTTCCGAAATGGCCATACAGCTCATTAAAATTATTGCAGTTGGAGTTAACATATGTGTTATGGTCTCATGTTCATTTACTCCATATCCTTTCGTAAAATATATTTTACAAAATAAACTATGACAGCAAATTTTCATTGAATTTAGACTAAAAGTAAAAGGCATCGAAAGTAAGCAACTACAGAAGCAAGTCTCTGTTACGTGTATAAATATTGTATTAAGTTCAAAACTACTTTTCTTTATTGAAGGATGTTTCTGTTGATGAGAGTTTTGTAGAATTACTGAACGAAATAAAACAGCAACGTGACATTCGTGTTATTCATGGTATAGTTTTACGTCATGACGAGATCACAAAGGGTCCTCCAAGAACTGTACTGGATACTGATGATCCTGTTGCTGTTTTATTTGAATATATGAAACAGAAGAACCTTCGATTGATAGATTTGTTACACAACCTGGATAGAGACCACAGTGATACAGTAACCAGGGATGAGTTCCAGAGAGGGATGACGGCAAGTCCATTTCTTCATATACTAGTATTAAAAAAGCTTGATCCAAAAAATTTCTTTCAGGCGAAGATGTTGAATTATATTTTATATGTAATATATTGCTGTGTGAAAAGAATTCATACCATACAATCGTTCACATCACCGAAGGAATCTATCACCAAAACTTTCTCTTGTATAAACGATAAACTATATAACATCCCTCTTTCTACTGTCATTTTAATACTGGCTTCCTGTTAACATTTGCTACAAAATAAGAACAATACTGCACATAAACGTGGTCATTGTAGAAAGTGACAGAAAACTATTTAGGACTTAATAAATACACACAAAGTGTGTATATTTGTAAGACTCAAATCTGTGTCCTGTCGCAAATCTGTGTCCGTCTGCAAATCTGTGTCCAAAACTGACGACACAGACATCACAAATCTGTAATTGTCCCTTTTCCGAGCTAATCTGTGTCCTTCCCCCGCAAATCTGTGCCCTTTTCTAAAACCTATGTCCTTTATCCATGCCTTCATCCTACGCCAGTTTTTGAAGCTAAATACCAATAGCATATCAGCGTAAAAACATATCAAGAATTGAACAAAGGGCAGAGATTTGAGTTTTCTACCACATACTATTATGAAATTTTCTACATGTATTTGATTTTAGCTGTCACAATGCAAAATTCAAATCGGCAACCTCTAGATTCATAAGCCCTAGCAAACCATAAGAATATGTTCGATTTTGATATTTAAACATCACTTATTTATTTTTCACGGGTATTCATGGGATTCTTACTAGGTTTCCTATTGTATGATAATACACATAATTTTCTCCGAGTTACAGTTAATTCATATAAATTTATTTGAATAAATATGTTACTCATATCCTATGATGTTTATTGATGGTTTCAGTTTTTGAGTAAAAAAATTAAAAAGCAATTCGAATTTTTTTTTAAAATAATTCGCGGGATAAATGTTGGGTAATTTTTTTTCAGGGCATTTTTATTGGTTCAAGAAAATTCACGGGAAATTGATTTCACAAATTGAAAAAAATAGGTCGCGGGATTTTCATTACCCTGTGAAATATTTCACATGGCATTCACGTGGTTTTCATTGACTTGTATTCCAGTGGTAATAGCTTTAAAAAATCTTAACATAAATTATATTGTTTACATATAACTAGGAAATCAAAATAAAAATCGTTTGGTCACCGTTGAAATAAGGGAAATAAATGTTGAATAATGGACAAATGATTTTAAATGCTTAAGAAGCTTCTTTGAATTTAATATTTCTGATATATAAATGAAAGAATACTATCCCGAAGACTTCTGCAAAAAGACATAGATTTTAGTTTTTTCCAAACAGACACATATTTGTTTGGTGACGTCATTGGACATACATTACAAACTTGTGCATTTGACACAGATCAGCGAAAGGACACAGATTTGCGACAGGACACAGATTTGTGTCTTACATATTTGTCAGTTTTTTCATGCGTTTTGATTTTTTTCTTCCAAATGGTTTATTTTTACCTGCACTGAAAACTGACATTTACTGCAATTTATATGATTTATTGTTATTAACATTGGGTCGATGCCTCTGCTGATGGACTGTTGGCCAGAAAAGGGATCATTTGAAAATTTGCAATTTCTAAAGTCAAGAATTATTTTAAACCAATGAATAGATCCCTCTTGCAAAGTTCTGTCCTTAGCTGATTTTAGAATTACTTTGAAACCTTTTTGATGATTTGTTCTGTATCAGCTTTTTTATGTTTTAATTGTTGGTCTTACGAATCTTTGTTTTTATCTGCACTGAAAAGACCTACGTTCCCGAGATTGTCAACTGCAGAAATGAAATTTACTTGAATTTCCTGTATTTTGTTGTTTAATCATTATTTCTCTGAATGGTGTTAGCATTTCCTTTCTTTATTCCTTTTTTTAAATTCTATTAATTTCAATTTAAAACGTCCAGATTAATTTAGGATAATCCCCATAATGTCATGCAAATCTTAATTGAAGAGACATAAGTTGTCGAAATGCGCAAATGCAGAAAATAAATTTACAGTAACTTCGGTATTTAGTTATTTATCCACTGTTTTGTAATATGCCGATTAATACTAAAGTACTTTTACTTAGGGACCGACCATTTAACTTGAAAGGGGGGGCTATGGTTTTTTTTCTAAAAAAATATTTTGGAGCTGATTTTATGTGAAAAAAATATTTTGGCTGCCAAATTGATAAAAAAAAATTCTGAAGGAGGCTTTCTGTAAAAAAAAATTATGTTTATTTTGAACAAAAAAATATTTTGTTGATACACGTGAAAAAAATAAATAAGTATCCCCCTTTTTCAGGTAAAATGGTCGGTCCCTTATTATTTAAAATTATATTTAAAAAACATGACAAAAGTAACTTGATTATGAAAACTTGGAAATTGGTGTTTTTAAGTTGGAACGAAATCATATCTTCTTCATGGTATTTTTTTTTTAAATAGAGCTTTTAAGCAGCACAAGTACTTTTTCAACACATTTTAAATCGATAAATATATACATTATATTTTTGGTTGCTTTTTGTGTTTACTGTGTATATATGATAAAAATTATAACACTTTCCTTATAGTGTTTCTTGAATCAAACCAAATTTGCAGGTTTATATCAACAAACGAATATTGTTGTAAGTCTGATATTTCGACTTCTGAATTTTGCAGAGTATTGATCTACCACTGAGCAGCAGAGCACTGGATACGTTAATGAGAAAACTTGACATCAACAAGGACGGACAGGTTGACTATGAGTAAGTTTACACAAATGTATTCTTGTTTAAATTAATACAATACTTAAGAATGATGGTTTTTTTTCTAAATATGGTTAATTAGTACTAACCTATTGATAACAAAGCCAAATCTATTGTTTTCTTTAACAAAAAATATGAACAATGATAGATATTTCAATCGAACTTTCCGTGACGTCAAAACACAAATGATGAAGTATGATTCAAAACGGTGATAGGGAATTTTAATTATCTATGACATATCCAGAAAAAATATAAAAAATCCAGAAAAACTGGGACGTAACTTACATTCTTTACGTAATAGGGGATATTGACAGGATATTCTTCAGGATTCCGTTAAATTGGCTTTGGGATCCAATGACCTGAAGA
>MJUU01070905.1:94537-122130 GCA_002080025.1 Modiolus philippinarum
AAAAAAAATAAAATAGGCGAAAATGAAAAAAAAAAAAAATCAGCGCAAATTTTTTTTTTAAATTGGCGCAAATGTCATACGCCCGTGTTCAATTTTCAATGTCTCGAAAACATGTCAAGGTTGAGTGGCGATGTGTTAAAATAATATCAATGTTTATATTCCACAACATGTTTGAGTTTCATACAATAACTTTTTTTTACAAATTTGAAAATATATATTAAAAATAACGATATTTATATGGATAGACAACATAATTACTATTATTGACACTGAATATGTAAAATACTTTTTGAATATTTCTTTGCGTCGTTTTGAGTATCGACCACCGTTTTAAGTTAGCCTGACTTTATTGGGCTCGGCGAGAGGGGTGTTAATCCCGATTTCCCGATTTGTAGTAGCAAATCCAGACATACCGAACATATTTTATGAAAAATCCCGATCCCGGTAATTTTGTTCGAAAATTTTATATTTTGAACCTTCAAAATGTATAATTTAGATGTATTGTATGTGAACTTGGAATGAATCCCTGCTATTGGTCGTTAAGGTTTGATTCCCTGATAATCTCTGAAACGAATGGGCAAATTGCAACCAAACTGGTCGCAATAGTCTTTGGGTGGTTCCTTTAATCGTCCTCAGTCTATCCAAGATGGCCGCCAGCGGTGACATAGCTTAACCATTGGACCATGTGGGAACACTTTCAAAACAAATCTTTTTCTTTGAAGCCATCACACATGATAATGTAACAGTTATTGCCCACATACCAGACGGGTACAAGGACAATGTTTACTTTACATTAGACAATAGTAGTAACGCATCTAGTCGACAAAATTCAAAACAAAGCAACTTTGCTGATGATTGTGGTTCATGGGACACTCACAGCGGTAGAACTACGAAAGAATATTTTATTGTGTCGTCAGACAAAAGTCTAAAGTGGACAATAAAAAAGGAAGGTGTTTTCTGCTTCCAATCGAAGAAAAATGGTAAAAAAACTTACACGCCGTACAATCCACAGCCAGAAAATGTTGTAACACTACATCGATATTATTCAACGTTAAAGCGTGACAACTCCTATAAAAAAAAGAGTAAGCTGGTTTGAAACACTGCCTCAGTATCCAACTCGTAGCAATATAGCCGTGATTGAATACATTGGGACATCACCGCGACAGGGTCAGCCACGTGGTAATGCCAAAAATACCTGTCAAGAATACATCAGAACAAAACCAGAAGTTTTTGAAAACATTAAAGCAGGAATTCAACAAAGACAGTCGTGCTCCGAGATTTACAAGAACATGGTGATCAACGATACAGCCAACGCACCAAGAGATAAACATCAAATTCGTAATGTTAAATACTCTGAAAAGAAGAAAATTTCATCAACTGCCATTGGAAACATTGCCGACGAGATCATCCAAGTACTTTCTATGGTGAACAAAGACGACTTTGTGCAGGAAGTTGTTTATACTCAGGGGAACAACAAACCGCCATCAATAATTTGTTATACTCAACAACAAGTTGATGACATGCAACAATATTTGTTAACCGACAAAGACCGTATTTTAGGCATAGACCGGACATTCAATTTAGGGTCCGTGTATGTAACCAATATTGTGTACAAAAACAAAAATGTGTTGTCAAAAGAGACTTGTGATCATCCAATTTTTTTAGGGCCTATGTTTTTGCACTGGGAAGGATCGTTTTTATCCTACCATACTTTCCTATCTCACGTCAAAGCACGCATTCAAGAGACCGTTAAAAGTATAGAATTACGACTGGGGAGTGATGACGAAAGTGGACTTACAAAAGCAATTGACAGTGTGTTCCCAAATGCAATAAGACTTTTGTGCACTAAACACATCAAAGACAATGTGTCTGATCACCTTAAAAACAAAATTGGTTGTAATGACGAACTGCGATCTACAATTCTGTCAAAACTTTTTGGGGTCGATGGACTTTCTGCAGCTGTAGATTCTGACGACTTTGATATTAAGGCTCGGGGTATCAGTGAAGACCATCCATATTTCTATACCTATTTCCAAAAACATTTGAAAGACCGTCTTCGAGAGTATGTAATCATACCAAACCGAAAGCTTGATCAAAACCGGTTATGGACTAACAATAACTGCGAGTCAATGAACCACGTATTTAAAAAGGCCGTAGACTGGAGCCAAAGTCAATTCCTGATTTAATCCGAAATCTACACGATGTGGTGAAGGTACACTTTATTGACCTGAAGCGTTCATTGTATGGAACCGGAAATTATGAACTATATGGCCGTTATAGGAAACATCTGGTTTCATACCAAGTTTGGCACAGCAAGACAACAAATGTTGTCAAAATTGTTAAAGGACAATGTACATAAGAACTATACAATTAAATCCTCACACGCTCACTTTGAAGTGCCTAAACCGAAAAGATTGGCTTCGAAACCATATCAAAGGACTAGACCGAGGAACTGCCGTACTAAGTCAAGGTTTTAAATAATATGACACTGCTGTATTAATTTTCTTTATTATTTTTATTTTTTCATGTTTTTAATTGAAATAAAATTTGAAGATGATATATAGTCTTTGTTATCTACATATTCCCGATGGACAGGTGTGATAAACCTTCACGGTCCAATGAATTTACAGTTATACCGGCGCTTGCCATTATAACATCTTTAAAGCTCCCAAAATCAATTATGGCTTTTCCAATCATTATGAAATTTGAAATACAGGTTATTTGTTTAATATATTAAAAACTCATTCTAATATTTTTTACAGAAAACTTTTCTTTCTAGGGCTAAGTGCACTTTTGGGGGGGCTAAGTGCACTTAGCCCGGGCTATGCGGTGTTTAGACGGACCCCCGCTTACCCCCCATTTTTTATTGACATCGCCAAGACCGATCTTCAAATCAAAGTTAAACAAGTAGATAATGGTGTAAAACATTCGTTCAACCTTGTGCTATCCTTATTTGTGTGTTTTGTAGATAAAGACTAAATTGATAACACATGTTCGATAGCCACACGATTATGACAGCAGGTGGCTATCAGTGGTACAAACATACAGAGTTAATTCCCCCTTATAACAGTCAAAAATATCAGTAAGGGTTATTTCCCCCCTTATAACAGTCAAAAATATCAGTAAGGGTTATTTCCCTTAAATGGCACGAAAAGTGTAATATGTGGACGAAAAAATATGGAACGTTTATGTCATTAAGCAACCACCGATAGGAAACGTTTTAAAATCCCAATGCAAAATATGTTGACACAAATGGAAACAAAACGATAAAGAAAAAGCAAGCAAACAGAACTGAATATAACGTTAAAGAAAATAAATAAATAAATAAATAAATAAAAGCAAACCTTCGTCTCGGAAAACGGAACAGCAAGAATAGTTCTATCTGTTCGATATTTAAAACAAATTATGTTATTGTTTTTGCTGCATACATGGTCTCCATGTGTCCTCTGTTATCCTCTTTATGAAAAGGATCTGTGTACATCCAAACTTTTACAACAAGGTTACAGATTTCGTAAATATTAAATATTTTAAGAAGTTTAACAAAAGATGTGAACATTTGATATCTAAATATGACGTGACTCGCAAACAGCTATTTACAACCCTAGATCTCCTACGAGGAGGAATGACCCGGTTACCGAAAGCTATATTTTTATATAGCCTAGGTGGCTGAGTGGTCTAGGGCGCTGGACATAGTGTAGGCGGTGTTGCCATAGATGACAACAAGCAGGGGTTCAAATCCAGCCGAAGACCTTGCTGGATTTTCCGATGTTAACAGGTTTAAAAGGATGATTTTCATCACTGTTGGCATTCGGAATCATACATTCTACCTTTGCAGCTCACCTTACCAACACATTATTATCATATTATATAGAGCTGTGTGCAACACTATTATCTATTTACAACGGGCATTTCTCGTCCTCGATTTTATGGAAATGTTGTTAAAAATGCCAGAAACTGATGAAAAATCCAGTGAAATGGGATGTAACTTACACTCTTTACGTATTTAGTGGATACCGACGGGGTAGTCTGCGTCAATCCATTAAATTGGCTTTGGATTCCTACAATGTCCTATGACCTGAAGATTTTACACATATATTGGCCTCTCACTAATACTGCCGGTGTCTACTGAAATACATGACGACTCTTTACCAAATCCTTCGGGAAGTTTTGAGTTTGATTTTTCTTCCGTTGCGCGACAGTGTTTTACCAGCAGACTAGATTAATTTAGCTAGCCGGCAGTTTAGCGGCGAGCACTCTTTGAACCATCTTTCGAAATACAAAAATACCGAAGTTGCATAAAAAAAAGTAAATCTCATTATGCTGTACACGTGTTTGAAATAGTAACCTCTCATCTGCAGCATTAATATCGAATACGGAAAGTCATAATCCAAAAAGTACCCATTACAGAAAACATCGAAAAAGGAGGCCGAATCAAGTATCAAGGACATCTACCGAGTGTCATACAAGGGGCGAAGCCTTATAGTATTTTTAAGGGGTTTGAATTTTGATAAAACAGTAAATTTCTAAATTACGATTTTTTTTTCATATTTTTCTTTTTCAAGATAGTGGTCATAGGGTTAGTAGTCTACCTGTATTGGGTTTTATTCGCATTTTTAATTGGCTTGAGCTGTACGTCGGAAAAAGGAGTCATGCCGAGAAAAAAAACAATTTTAGCTTTACATATCTCCTGGTTGGATAGATTTTACGGCAATTATCTCTGTTGTAGGTCACTACTTCATGCTCAATTTATAACATCTTAAAAGCTTCCACCCCTTATCTATTTAGAACTGCGGCCCCAGAGTGAAAATGGCAAAACAGATGATTCAGTTCTAAAATTCGGGTCATTATTAAGTCCCAATAGAGTCCCTTTGATTTTCGTTGTCCTCGAGTATAGTTCCTAATTTTGTTGTTTTTATATGATTCCTCCTTTTGTTTAAGTATGTTTTGGGCTCGATTGAAAGAATAGCCATTGAAAAAATGAAAATGAATATGATATAGAATTTGATTTGAATGGAGTCATTTGGTCATGTGCAAAAAGGGGAACTTTCCTGGTTTCGGAAGACCAGTTTATCACTGATGAAACTTGTATCTGTTTGAAGTTGAATAAAAAAATCCCAGCGAAAGAATTTCCCCCTTTTTTTATTTCTTATTTTACAATCTAAGAACACGTTTTAATATGCCAAATCACGTTAGGTTTGAATAAGCGCGTTTTTTTTTTTTAATCTAATTTAAAATTTAATGACGCTTTATTACTCACATGCATGAATAACGATGTGTGAAAATTGAACAGTACCATTAACCAATTATTAAAGTAAAGACCGTGTAAATTGGAAAAGTTGTTTTTTTTCAAGTCGTTCGGTCTTGGCATGATTTTTTTTTCCATCATCCTACATGAAGTTAAATATCACATATGATAAGTTTGTTCTTTTTTCGTACTTTCGGACCTCCAATAGGAACTATATAATGTTCATAGTGAGTTTACCTTTTGGTTGGAAATCACCATTGTTTTATGCCGGGGATCCAGCTTTAAATAACCCATGTTTTTGTTATTGCAAATAATAGAAAAAAATTGTATGTACCAAATGCAAAATCGTAGTATACTTCGTTTGAAAATATTCAGAAATGAACATACTATCATCTTTTTAAACATTTTTCCATTAAAATCCGTCGATAGACCATATCCAGGTTCAAGGTCTGCTTTCCCTAATTTGGGCTTTCAGACTGATTCCGATATGGACATTTACTGCTTGTACAGAGCAGTAAGAAAAACAGAAATTTTCTGACGTGAATTTCTTGATAACTGAATTTTTTTCTGAGAAAATCAAAGTTGTCAACATTTGAAGCAACAGTAGGAAAATTTGTTTAATCATTTCTATAAGGTATGCCCTGCGGAAATAAAATATTTCTGTAAGTTACTGCAGGTAACTGATTCCATTGTTCTTATGTAAAATATTGATAGTATGAAATAATTCTTTACATAAGATGATTTCTTAGATTCATTGATCAATTAAAAAATACTAAAAGATTATTTTATCTTTCTGTGCGAATAACTGAAAAAATTAACTTTGAAGCCCTGTAGATTTTCGTTTGTCCACATCCAAGAAAGATAACTCTTTCTAAGTGACAAATAAGGCACGGACGCCAATTAATCTAAATAACAGTCTATACTATGACAAGAAGAAGTTTAGAGGAACTTACGGACATGATTTGGAGGAACCTTGGAAAATGGTAAACAAATAATAATAATATTTTATTGCTCAAACACATTAATGACAGAATGAAAAGTTATTTTGCTTCATAACATGTTAGAAGGGTATGATGGCATTCTTAACTTTTAAAATTTATCGCTTCATTACATCGCACGACACCGGAAAAGAGCTTTGTTTACCATTTTGTAAGGATCCTCCAAATTATATCCAGACGTTAGATCGATTGGTGGCCGTGTAAGGAAGTGCAGACCATGAACCTGGATATCATCTATTACAATAAAATTACAATAATTTGCGCTAAAATATTTCAAAAAGAAAAGTTTCTACAGTACCAAAATAGACCCTATCACGATAACTGCGGTCCTGAATTTTGCACATGCGCTCATATGCCTTTGAGTGGGTAAAATGCAACGTCATAATATATCTCACGACGTCATTTTTGCTGGAACTGTTTTTATTTTCCACTCAAAATCACAGGAACGCAGTTATCGTGAAAGGGTCTACTGGTGTAGAAATGGGAATAAATAAATGTTTGAAAATTTATATAAATATTACTNTGATTAATTTTAAATTGGAAAGCCTGAAGTGAAGCATCAGTGGTTAACTGAAAAGCATTATTGTATATTTGTTCCCACTGATCTTCTGTGATTTCCCTTCCAAAAAATGTTTCCCATTTTATTTGACTTTTAATTGGTTTCTCAATAACTTTATCTATCAATATATTGTAGAAATATTTGGTTGGTTTCGGGAGAGATTTTAATGTTTTGATATTCGAGTTAGTCACTTCATCCAGTTTGACTGATCTCGCAATTACGGACTCCACTCTCTAGGTAATGCATGAATTAAACTATTATATTCCATGAAATTGATATTCAAACCTGTTTTCACCTTTAAGTCTTCTAAAGTAACTAAGCCCCCTTCCGTCTTAACAATGTCATTAATAAAAAATAAACAATTTTTGCACCATTTTTTTCGAAATATTTCCTTTCCAGCTATCTTTACCTTCGGGTTATACCACAGATGTTGAGATAAAATCTCCTGAGACTCAGGGGCTGTGTGGTCTTCTTTATTAACATTACCCCAAACCTCTATTATTTCTTGCCAAAAACTTGAAAAATTTCCTTTCAATTTTTGCAAAGCTAATTTTGAGAACATCCAAAAGTTTTCACCTCCTAATAATTCAACTTTGTCTAAAAAAAGTGACTTCCAGCTAGAATGATTTAACGGATCTAAAATTTTTTTGATCCATGAAAACTTAAGAGCATGAGCAAAAGACTTTACATGTGGTAGTTTTAACCCTCCAAATTTATACCCCGAGAACATTACGGTTCTCTTCACCTTATCTGGTTTTGCTTGCCACAAAAAATTAAAAAATGTACCTTGTAGATCTGCTAAAATATTAAGAGGTGGTTCTGGTAAAACTGTCAAACATTGTATAATAATTGGTAGCGCAAGAGATTTTATAACAGTTACTTTTCCAACTAAAGATATGCCACGCAAAGACCAATTACCCAACACTTTTTTGACACTTTCGAATTTTTCTTCATAGTTACCCAACCAAAATTCTCTTTTATTCAAATCGAATTTTATACCCAAAAGTTTAAATTTTCCTTGTATATTCCATTTTATATCTTGATTTGTGTTGACAGTTTCCACACAGCCCCGTTTTGCCCCAATCCATACAGCTTCCGTTTTGTCAAAATTAGCTCTCAGGCCAGAACAGGAAGCAAATCGACCAATAATATCCAATGACGTTTTTAAACTTTGTTCATCGTCATTCAAAATTAAAGTTGAATCGTCAGCATATTGACTAATAAGGTATTCAGAATTATTAATTTTAATACCCTGAATGTTTTCATTATTTTTAATACCAGCACTAAAAAATTCAAGGCATAAAATAAAAAGATAAGGAGATATAGGGTCTCCTTGGCGCACACCTCGCTGTAAATAAAAAAAAAATCCGAACAGTGTCCATTATTGAGAACACAGCTTGATATATTAGAATAAAAAACTCGTATCCAATTAATTGAGGATTCACCGAAACCAAAAAAATTCAGACATTTAAACATAAAATCCCACTCTAAAGAATCAAAAGCCTTCTCGAAATCGATTAGTAATAAAAGCCCTGGAATATTTTGCTCTTCCGTTCTCTCTAATAAATCAAAAACTAGTCTAGTGCATTCTCCGATGTATCTACCCTTCATAAAACCCATCTGAGTTTGACTTACCAAAACTGGAAGAACCTTTTTAATTCTTTGAGCAATACATGAAGTTCCAATTTTATAATCAACATTTAAAAGAGATATTGGTCTCCAATTTTTCAAGAACATTTTCGACTTACCTTCCTTCGGAAGGCATGTAATGACACCCTGGCGTTGCGATACTGAGAGCAGCCCATTACGATATGCATAATTCAATGAATTTACAACATACTGTCTNCCGTTTCATTATCCCCAGACTTGCTTAATTGTAATATTTTTTCTTCCAAATCCGATTCCAAATTTTTACGTTGTTTGAGTTTATATGAGGAATATGAAATAGTTCTACCCCGAATAATCAACTTCATAGTTTCCCATAAAAGTTGATCATCGATAGTAAAACCATCACTGTTCTCATCATGTAAAGAATATTGCTTTACCACATCTTCTATACAATTTTTAACCAAACTTACATATTCAGGATCTGATAACAATGTATTATTAAATTTCCAAGTACCCCTCCCTCTTTCTTGTGATACAAACTGAAAAGAGAGATACACCGGAGAATGATCCGACCTATATGCAATACCAATATCACATTTTTCAACAAAAATATCTATATCTGAACTAACTAATATAAAATCTAAACCAGCTCTTTTTTTATTAGGCCCTCTCCAAGAAAAACGTCTTGTATCCGGATTTCGTTTTCTCCAGACATCAACTAAATCAAGCTCTGCAATCATATTATGAATTTGCCCTTGAGCTTTAGGGTTATTTTTATGCAAATATTCATCTGTATCTAAATCATAGTTAAGCGGGACATTCCAATCGCCCCCCATTATAACTGATGTATTACCAATTAATTCTATCTTTGTTTGAAGATCTTTATAAAACTGAGGGTCATCTCGATTTGGCCCATAAAGTGCGCAAATTGTAACCCTATTTCCTTTCAATCTTGCATCTAATATAAGAAAATTCCCCCCTGAGTCTGGTATTTCTTTCAAAACATCAAACTCAAACGAGTTTTTAACCAATATAGCTACACCTCGACTGTTACTGGCATGAGAACTAAAAAATACTTTATATCCCCATTCATTTCTCCAGAGAAGTTCGGACTCCTTAGAGCTATGAGTATCTATTAAAAAAGTAAGATCATATTTATCTCTACACCTACAAAAAATATCTCTTCTCTTTACTGCATCGGATGATAAACCACGACAATTTAAACTACCAATTGTTACATTAGCCATAATTAAAAGACAGAATGAAAAGTTATTTTGCTTCATAACATGTAAGAAGGGTATGATGGCATTCTTAATTTTTAAAATTTATCGCTTCATTACATCGCACGACACCGGAAAAGAGCTTTGTTTACCATTTTGTAAGGATCCTCCAAATTATATCCAGACGTTAGATCGATTGGTGGCCGTGTAAGGAAGTGCAGACCATGAACCTGGATATCATCTATTACAATAAAATTACAATAATTTGCGCTAAAATATTTCAAAAAGAAAAGTTTCTACAGTACCAAAATAGACCCTATCACGATAACTGCGGTCCTGAATTTTGCACATGCGCTCATATGCCTTTGAGTGGGTAAAATGCAACGTCATAATATATCTCACGACGTCATTTTTGCTGGAACTGTTTTTATTTTCCACTCAAAATCACAGGAACGCAGTTATCGTGAAAGGGTCTACTGGTGTAGAAATGGGAATAAATAAATGTTTGAAAATTTATATTTTCTTTGAATGTTAACTCTCAACCAAAAATCCAATAAAAGTATGCAAATAGTGATTGTGACGTCACTACCTTCCTATGGTTCGGATTCGTGTTTATAGGTTTTAGAAAAACCTAAGAAAGAAATCTCGCGGGACTTCATCGAGATAGCTGACGACTACTTCCGGTTTTCTCCCGGCAGGAAAAATGAACACCGTACTGTCCAGATTGAACACTATATTTGCCTTCACGCTTAGCGTGATGGCAGGATTGACATTTTGTTGCTTTTTGACAACATTTTTCAATGACCACAAAGCGCCCGTTTATCTTGGAACAGGGAGAGTTATAGTGTTAGTTGAAATTAAGAGCTGAAATACCTCGAACCATAGGCATAGCAAGTGTCGACATATGTCGATGTTCGCAATTAGTAGTCGGATTGGAATTCAATTACCACGTCAAGTAAATCAGTACAAACATGGTTAGCCCCGCACCTGTGTTTCGATAAATACTCAGATTTATTTGGCGAATGAGCAATGTTACCACATGGATTCATAAATTAAAAAAATTATGTTCGTTTCCCCTTGCCCTACCTGGTAACAAGACGTTTCGGCCTTACGACAAATCCGTCCCTGCCAATCCGGCCCTGTACTTTCCAGCCTCATTCCAATCCGGCCCTGTCTTAAAAGTCGATCCTGCCTTACGATAATTTATGTAATTCTCAATACTGTTGTTAGTTCGCGAAAATTTTTTATAAGAAGTTGAATTTGTTTTTGCCATTAGGAAAAATCAACTTCATATGCCAATTTTATACCTTGAAAGATGGAAAGCATCTTATATTTATATGCTTGTGTATCTTTTTGGTCTTTAATTTCTGGTGTTCTCATACAAATGTATTTGCCGTGAATCTGGAATCTGATTTATATAATCCTCTTGAGTTTTGTTCTTTCCGCGGCATTCTCAGTCTGCAATGGTTTCTTAAATATATATATTTCTAATATTTCAGATAAACTTGGTCTGCAGATCAGAGGTTATCCCTCACTGTACGTTTTCGTAACTTCGTAAATGGTTAAAACTCCTTCGTTTCTTTATTCTGCAGCAATTCAACTTTGATGACAAATTTCCATTTAAATGCATCAATATAAGTCTGAACAATAAATAATATGACTTTCTATCTCCGATATCATGACCAAACTAAACAAAACAACCATATAATATCAATTAACAATACAGGGATGGATAGACCAAGGCCGGATTGTCATAAGGCCAGACTGTTGTTATTCCGGATGATCTCGAAATCACCCTACCTTACCTTAGCTATATTTGTACCTAATTATGTCGAGTAGGTAGGAACTAAATTTTTTTCTTTGATTTTACTAAAAATGGGTGAGAAATTGCTATTTTTTTTATCCAACTTTTGAGTTAAAAAAAGTTCCTGCAAAGTCAATAAAATTATTTGAGTAGGTCCAATTTTTTCAGGGTAGCATACCTGCCAAGTTACCTGATTTTGTCAGATGTGAGCCGATTTTTTCACTTGTGACCCAATTAGATGTAGTAAGCTGATTGGGTTGTCAAATAACCTGAGAATCGAAGTCATCACCCATTTTTGCCCGGATTTGATTTCCTGTATCGTTTTGTATATTAATGAACCTATTTTTATTTCCGGTTGTGTTTTTGTTTACTTGTCGGCTTGGAATATCATCTCCTCTGGTTATAATTAAGCCTCAAGGGTGTTTGTTGAACCGTTTAAAACTTTAAAGCCTAGTATACACATTGAGTGTACTGAAAACGTTTTGTACTCAATGGAAAAGATCGATTTCTGGACCAGCATTGTGTTCAATAACTACACAAAACAAAATGCATTACAAAGTGTCACACCGTGGAAAGAAAATTTAATTTGGCTGTTGGTTAAATCAAGCAACCTGGTGATGCATTGTTATAAAATAATAATGCAGATAGTAAAAAGTTTTGTCAGTAGTTAAAAGGATGAACAAAGATTTTAGATCAGAATTAAACATTGATCCATTTTGCCCAGTTTTGGCATGCAAATATTTGTTTTTGTTTTGAGGGATGTCCAACATGTCCAAGTAAAAATCATAATCAGCAAATGTGAAACAAAGGTATTCAATGCACATGAAATTAAACTAAGTAAGTAAGTTAATTTATTCAGTATAAAATTCAGTACAAAGGATCATCACTGATATACATTCAGACAAAACAATTATATAACATCAATTACACGATAGGACGGAGAAAGACACATAATACAATGAGAATACAAAAAATAATAAATAAAGCAGCAATTTTATTTCCAATAACGTGAATATTCCCTGGCGTGGATATATCAATTTGTCTGTAGAATCTGTTTGGATTTTCATGCCGATTTTTTTCAAGTTATTTCAAAAACAAATTGACATTTTACTACCTTTGGAAAAAATATAATTTTTATTAAAACATTATTGATGAAATGTTAATGACTTGCTAATTAATGACTGGTTACCTGCAAAAGATCAAAGGAACACAGGTAAATAAATTTCGCGGTGTTGGGAGGATTTTCGTTTTCAGGGCAATAGACATCACGCTTATCCGTGTGATTCCTCCAAGTCAACACCCGAGTATTTTTCGGTGAATTTCGGTGTTTTGCAGTGTCCCACCAGGAAAATACTCAGTGTTGGGAGAGAAAGAATCAGTTCGCTTTGAGCTAACTGTAGGTAGGGTTGGGTAAGGGGAATTTTATTAATTATGGCCTAATATGTTTATACATTCTGGATATGCAAGTTGAACTTGCATATCCAGAATATATAAACATATTAGGCCATAATTAATAAAATTCCCCTTACCCAACCCTACCTTATTAGTTGCCTAAATGTCTGAAGCTGAAAATCGCCTAGAACAGTTGTTTTAAAAGGATCCTAAACACTGTAAAATCCTATAAAAACATGAGGAAAATGGAATTGTAATGTGCATTAAGGTGCAAGAGTGCTGAAAGAAAAAAACTAAGATTTGCTCACTAGTAGGATTAAAAAAAATTCAATGTGTGGGACTTCATATTTCAACTTGACAAATAAAATCTTGACAAAATTTCTGACTCCTGTGATGTAATAGGATTTATTGTGCCTGTGATTTATAATAAAAATTAGTCCCTGCTTCTCTTCTTTCACAGAAGATAGGGAAGATTGAAATAAGTGCCTGTGAATCGCCAACTTAATTTTTCAATGACATTTATGATTCATTCATTCAAAACTGAAAACAATTGCAACATGTATCCTTCTTGATGGATTTCCAAGGTAGTACTTGCTGAGAAAAGAGTTATATTCACCAAGAAGTATTGTACAAATGTACATATAGCTACATTTAACCCCCCTCCCCTTGATGGATTCTTGAGGCAGTACTTTGCTGACAAAAAGGGTTATTTCCATCAAGAAGTATTGTGCTACATACAACCCCCCACCCTACTATATAAAATCTTGAAAATGCAAATATACTTACTAATAAAACCAAACAATATTTACAAAGATATAAATAATTTTAGCTATGGATTAGACACATTGGGTTGGGGAGCTAGATTATGTAGACATACATGTACAGAAATGTGTACCCTTGGCTGGGCTCCATGTAACAGAAAGCTAAGACACCTCCTGCCCGTCCTTGTATTGTGTGTTTGGAAATATGTTATACGTCCTCATAAAAAGGAGGTTAAGAAAGCATTCAGATACAGATGGCAAAATGATATCAAGCCACCACAATACAGCCAGAAACTTGCCATGATAAATCATTGTGTATCACTCCACTTAGTGAAATGTGTATAATTTATGTCCTGTTCAATCTATCAACATACTATCTTTAGCATTTATAGTGATGCAGCCTACCACTTGATAAGCAAAAGAAATGATTTTGATAGATCTGTCAGGCAAACAATTATAGTCACGTTGTTTCACTTGTCTTTTTAAGCATAGCTGAGTTTGCCTTAACCAGACTAGATTGTTTTGAATATACATATGTATTGAAGGGTTTTTGGTGAAAAATTTTTATGGACCTCAAGGTGTGATGAAAATATCAAAATAATTCAGTTCAAAATGTAATGTTTATGCACAGTTTGTTATGGAAATTATTCCCATCTCTCTCTCTCTCTCTCTTTGTATTTTCATTGATTTTTTTTATGCTTTCTTTGAAATACCTTTGATTGAACCGGCGAAAGAGTATAACTATGTTCTGTTTTCTGCTAAAACCGGGAAAACCAAATTACAGTACTCTGTATTTTGATTGTGTGTGGTGGAGGAAGTGGGGGTACCAGACCAAATTACAGTACTCTGTACTTTGATTGTGTGTGGTGGAGGAAGTGGGAGTACCAGGAGGAACCATTATGAACTGAAATTTAGCACAAAAATCACATTTCTCTTTGTTCTTGCAGGAAAAATGTTCCAGATTACAGTGCTGGTAGAGAGAAGAATGATTTAGGTTTTGTTGTTTTTGATATGCAAGCAGATATCCTTTTATATAATATTGAATATGAAGTGGTTTTCAGATAATGTATATATGTACAATGCAAGCAAGATATAAAAACACATTAGCTTAAATACAATGACTTAATGTTTACATAAGGAGAAATTGAAGTATATTGTTTCCATGGCACCAAATTGCTTCCTTATTTACATTGTATATTTTATAGAAATACCGGTAGGAAGAGGGAATAGCCACTTGAAAAATGCTTTATTGTAATGACTGGAACCAGCTGTTATTATAAATTAAAATGATTTGATAATGATATTTTGAGTTATCTGCTTTGATATTTACTGACTCTTTAATGGTCATTTGTAATTTCTAGTGAGTAACTATTTGTAAATTAGATTGTTACTTTCATGATGTTCATTCAAACTAATAAATGTGAACTATAATTTGGTAGATCTAAATGACAAAGTGAAATTGATTATTACACAAGACAAGTCATTTTATACATGTATCTGTGTGTTATTAATTCAGCAGATACAAAAAACTCAATACATACATGATTATATGTAAATGACATTCAAATATATTTATATAATAAAAAGCATATTCAGATTGTTGGAAGGGGTACTTTCTTTCGTACACCATGGAAATAAATTAATCAGGAAATTTGATTCGGATTGATATACTCAATACATTTACATTATATCCTTGACTATCAGAACATCTTTCTAGAATCTTTAACTGGAATGTAAAACAGTTGTTTCTATACCTGACAGCAGAGTATGAATCTAAAAATCATGTAAGTAGATGTAATTTCACAAAGTTTATTGTAATAAATGACTGAAGAACCTCAGAAATCATTGCAAGGAACAACAAACAAGTTCAGTTAATTTTACATAGGCTCAACATATAATAGGATCTGTAAGTCTCGTTCTACTTTCACTTTCAAAGTCTGGAACTCTGATATGTAATGCACTAAAACCGTCATCCGACTTTCTCACTTCCGGAACAAACTTCACTTGACGTTACTAAGAAAATGCGTCATTGTGTTTTATTTCACACTAGGTTAAGGTTATAAAGTGTATAATTCTTGAAGGATAAAATATTCTGGTTCGGAGAAAACGAATCCCACGCTTTGAGCTCTGAACCATAAATCCAACAATTTCTCATAGTACTACATAGGCACAATGTACCCGGCAACAACGTTTCACGTATATTCTCGGAGGTCACATGACGAGACTTACAGCCCCTATTTCAGACTCGCTGTCTGGAAAAACTTCATGTTAAGCATATATTCAGTTTCATCTTTTAAACACTTGCAGTGTCTGGTTTGCAAACAAAGTAAGAAAACATGTCAACGTGTTTCTTAAGTTTAAAAAACAAATTATAAACTAAATTCTTTCTTTTAAAAAGGAACACTACAAAGAAGGAAAAACATGAGATTGAAAATTGAACCATAACATAACTGTAAAAAGGTACCAAGATTGGCATGATTGTATAGAATAATAGGGATAATTATGGAAGTGTACCAGTATGTGTAAGATCAAGTCGTTTCAGAAACAGTATGTAATACATCTGTATCTGCAGGGCCACAATACTTTCTGAAATATATGGTGTGATACAAGTTGTCTGACTGGTAAATCTGTTTTGGTCAATAATAGAATCTGAATTTCATATTTGAACTTTATACAGTTTAATTATAGAAGTGATTTATCAAGTTTTACCAGTAAAATAAATCTCATATTTTCACTCAGTGAAATGAAAATATGATTTTTCTGTAGGAAATACCACAAATTATAGTCAAAGTAAACATCTTGTGGATTGGTATGAAAACAATAATTTACATAAGGTTGCATCTAAAATCTGATTATAGATTTGAACTGGTGTCTAACAATGCAATGGATTAAACTCGTTCAGAACAAGTACAAAAACTCGTTTAATCTGTGTACAATATTTAGCACTTTTGACATTATTATTCATATTCATGACAATCAATTAGTTATACTATACAAACGTAATTGTTAATTTGCCTTAAGTAATGCTTCAATATACAGGGGCATTAAAGTTTTACCATACATATGTTCAAAATTTTCGTCATTGATTTCTTAGATTGTGTATGAAGGAATGATTTGATATTTAGTCTGAGGCTTTGGTATGATGAGCCTTTTCAAGCCGCCGCTCATCTACTTCCTTTTTGCTGATATATCTATAGGGCAGGGGCATCTGTGTCCAATGGACACATTTTCTTTTGGTTTCTACTTTTCATTGAGCTGTATTTTTATATAGTTTCTATTCTTTTCAGGTATTGAACCAAGTTGTTATTTGGGATAAAATAATAAAGAGGGGAGAGAACTCTTTACTAGATTACAGAAGTAGTAATACTAAATATTACTTTTGGGATTATGGCAATGGATTGAAGTAAGTTATTATTGTTTATATAAACTCATCTATTTTGCACAAAAACATAATTTAAAAAAGGACAAATGAAGTATCTTATATACCTTATAAAAAAATTCCATTGATAGCATGTGGTATACCCCTGTAAAGCAAGATTTTTTTGCTGCAGCTTTGGTGCATACAATATAATAATTTTACAATACAAAATAAAAAAGTTTTCCATTACCCTCCAGTGGCAATTTTAACAAAATACAAGGGAAAAAAGGTTGGAGTAAATCTGATTTACTCAGGATTGTGATTTATCAAGGTAACCATTTTATACTCAAAGGAATATGCATATCCTAATAAGTAATTTAATTTGGTTCAAAATTAAATCAGATGTGTATGGTTACAACACAAATGTATGTCTCTGCTGAAATCTGTAGTCTGGAGGTACAGTAATGTAGGCTTCTTACATTCTCAAATCCTTGCATAACATCACTCCATTTATCATGTAATCACCCCAACAAAAGATGATTATTGAGAATACTCCTACCAACCAATATAATGACAGCTATGGGAAACTTCAAAATGATATCCTCTTTTTCTTTTTCAGAGGCAATAAAAATGTAACCTTGAGTTTATCATGGAATGTTATACCAAATGCAGGAACGTTACCAAAAATCATGGGTGAAGGTCAACACAGAATAAGGTTTCCAGATGAATACCAAGCATCGAAATATTAGATTATTTTCCAGAAAATGTCGACTTGAAAAAAATAGAAATCTCATAAAATTTTTTCTTATAAATAAAATTTCCTGTTTTTTTTTCTTCAATTTTTTGGGTAATTTTTCATACTTTAAAAAAATTCAGTGATTGATGGCTTTTTAAATTTAGAATTCCAATTTAGACCCAAAGAACCAATTAGAAAGTTCTGAATTTATAAAGAAAACAATTGAGCATTAAATTTTGCATTTCCAAAACAATTGTATATAAATTTCACTCGTAGATCTTTATGTGTAACATTACTAATATAAAGGTTTCTGAAAAACTTTCAGATATTTTAGAACTTATGAGAACTTCTGCACATCTTTATCAAATTTTGAATTAGTAGATCATTATGACTTTCACTATAGAATGTTAGATTTTGATATTCCTAAATGAATTTGAATTTGATATTCTGCATAGTGCTAGTCCTTTTAAAGACATATGTTTGTGAATAAAAGATTGAAATGAGAGATTGTATATAACATAAATGGAGAAAACATAGACTATGCTTGTGTTACACCAAAGAGTGTTTTGTAAGAGTACTGTCATCATAAATATATATACATTTTTGTCAGTACATCTGAATTCATTTGTAGAATTACATTAAATTTTTTTAACATCCTTATTTTCTCATTAGCAAAATTCATTTTTTTTTTTGTGGATATATAAAGTGGTAGTGTTTTTTTTTAATGAAAGTTATTTATTATTGAATTTAAATGAATGATATTTTCACTGGTTTCTAAAGTCACTTTTTATTTCAGTTTTAATCACTAGATTTAATACACTCATGTTAATTTTTTCATACAGTTTAGAAAAGATGCTGGATAAGAAATTGCTGAAATGTGAAATTATGTAGATGTGTAATGTTACATATGTTGACTGTATAAAGAAAAGATATGTTGAATAAGTGATTTTTTGTTGTACAGTGTTCCCTCATTATACGGCCCCTATTTAACAGTGGTCCTGCAACTTATCGCTTACCATTTTCAAGGTACATTTTTTCAAAATTTGCATAGTTTCTATATAATTTATTCCATCAATATATCGCCACCATCGCTTATCGCTAAAATTTTACCTTGTCTGGAAGCTGGCGATAAAACAAGGGTGCACTGTATTTTTATGTGAAAGGGAGTTATGGTATTGGAGGTGTGTGTATGAATGTGCTGTATTTACTTTTGAATGTGGTTATGGAAATGTTGTGTGTATTTAATATTTTTTTGTAATATTTTTCAATATCGTAATTTTTCAGTTGAAGCATTTACAGAATTGTTGTTTGGAAAATAGGAGGGATTTTTTTTTTAAATATTTAATGCATTATTGGATGTTTGTAGATTTTTGTAAAAAAAAAAGAAATAATGCATACTAAGTGCCTACCAACCCCTATTCTATATATTTTTTTTTTTGCTGTGTTAGCGCTAAAGGTCGCCACTCTCGCCAGGGGAGAATGATTGTTCCATGTGGCGATTAAAAAACTCGGTGTTATCGCCACTTTGGCAAATGAGAAAAATCAATATACGGTACTTGGAGATATCACGATAAGAACAGAAAACTTCCTTCCAAAAAACGTTCTTATGACCAGATCAGAAGATGAAAATAAAACTTAAATTGAAACCAATGACGGATATTTCGGCATCCATTTTCCAGAATAGATAACGTTGAAGTAGTACAGTTCCGCTTTTTCATGTCAGTTTCCGTCATTCTTTCTCTTTATTATCATACTTTTGTTTACCTGATTCATGGCGGACATAAAACTCAGCGATGACTTCTTGCAATAATAAAAGTTTTAAACCAGTAAAAATTCAATCGCGAGTGTGTTAAAAAATATGTGTTACAGCAGAGCATGATTCTTATTATCAAAGTGACTTTGCCACTTCACGAATTGAACCCTAGAGAGAGACCTGCCGGACCTCATTCACTCTGGGCCCGACCAGCACATGAGCACAGGTGAACTGAAGAATCAGTCCATCAGCTCAATCAACCTTTTTGCTATTGAAATCAGTTTTTACAACTTTAGTAGGCTTCCTCTCACAAATAATTTGAATGCATGACTAGAATTGACAGCATCCCTACGATGTTGAGGAAAGGTTTTGAAATACAAAATGTAATTTAATTTTTTGCATTTTTTAAAACAAAAATGCTTTTTTTTTCTGTGGCGAATGAAACTTCAGTGTGGCTAATTATAATTTGCACCAATTAGCCACTTTGGCTAAAGGAAATTTTGGCCTGCCGCTAACACAGTTTTGAATGACCTAGTTGTGCTGTCCAACAAATACACTTTATGATGAAGTTGGTTTGCTTTTACAGATACAGTTGATGGCATTTTTTTTTAAATGACATGAATAGAAAAAATAATTAACAAATTTTAAGAAATACAACAGAGAGGTATTATATAATTAAGATCTGTTAAATCATTTTCTCTTAAATTCTTTTATTGGTACATCGACTGCATGTAATAACAACCATTGGATCCAAAATAATTTATGTGCATTGTTTGTTCATAACACTTGATTATCACCCAGTGTCTACCTCCCCACCCTATAAAATGTTTTTAAAGAGCAAGGATCAGTTACTAACTAAATGTTTTGCATCCAATTGTTTGAATATGGATTGACATTCATTATAAACCAATAAAACACAGGAACTCACTAAATGTGTTCAAATATGCTTTATGTTCATGCAAATTCAGATCCATTATATTTTTAATATGACATGGAATGCAAAGATAAAAACAATAACTTTTGTTCAGTTATTTGTATTATTATTAAAATGATTAAAAAAAAAGAATAAGATGTTGTTTATTAATTTTGTTAAGTGATTGTAGTATGTCTTTAAAATTAAAAGGGGCCTTGTTGAGTTGTATTCATCAGTGATCAAATAACAAAATTTCTGAAGTAACTGTAAATTAAGTTTCTGCATATGGCCATGTAATTATGTCTGATCAGTGTATTAAATCTTATCATTTGGAAGACCATAAACTTAAAGATGTCTAAAACCTGATAGAGAAAAAAAACAAATATAATCTAAATGGAAAGCAAAAATCAGCTAAGGACAGAGCTTTCCTTGAGGGAGATACTCCATAGTTGTCAACATAATTTACAAAAATTTAGAAATTGCAAGTTTCTAAATAAGATCTGCTCTCCGGTCTGCCCCAAAGTACTGACTACTGGGCTGATGAATACCCTTGGGGACTAACAGTCCACTGGCAGTGGCATCGACCCAAATGAAATAAATAACAAAATACGGAAGTTCCTGTTAATTTAGTTCCTTATATGGCCATTGCACCAACTTATGTCTCATCAGTGATGATAAAATCTAATCATTTGGAAGACCATGTTTAAGTTATAAATAACTAAATACCGAAGTTACTGTGAATTTAATTTCTGCATATGCTCATTTCGACAGCTTATGTCTCTGCTGTGCAGATAAATTCTAAATGTTTGGAAGACCATAAACTCAAAGATAATTAAAAACTCATAGAGAGCAAATAACCAATATGATCTAAATGTAAAGCCAAAATCAGCTAAGGACAGACCTTTGCATGAGGGAGATGCTCCTTAGTTTTGACAAAATTTCAAAAATTTAGATATTGTAAGGTTCCAAATATAATCGGCTATTGGGTCAGCAAGGAAGTATGGACTACTTGGCTGGTGAATACCCTCAGGGACTAACAGTCCACCAGCAGTGGCATCGACCCAGTGGTAACAAATAAGTAAATACCGAAGTTACTGTGAATTTAATTTCTGCATATGCTTATTTCGACATCTTATGTCTCTTCAGTGCAGATAAATTCTAAACGTTTGGAAGACCATAAACTGAAAGATAATAAAAAACTGAATGAGACCTGAGCCGTCAGTCTAAAAAAAGAATAATCCAAAGACAATGGCAACATCAGAATCACAAAGATACAAAGTGCAACACAGAAAAGAAAAAAAAACATACAGATGAACAACAGACCCATATAAATTAGGTGCACCAGTAGAGTAAGCATCTCCTGCTTATTATAAGACACCTGCCGTGTTGAACATGCTAAATTCAGTAGTGAATTTAATCCCAGTAGAGGATACAACAATCTGAAGTTCTTAGCTTTTCAAGCTAGAAATTTTGGGCAGTTGTACATAATATAAGGAAAAGGGTGCTTAAGAACTGTAATGAATTGTATCAAAAAAATACTTCCAAATCATTTTGTTCGAGTTGAACACGCTTTATTTCAGTCTTTGGGTATCTCGATACCACTTCAACCCCCTCCATAAGCATGCTTGAATTAAGATGCCAAAAATATTTGTTTATACCCTGCCACACGTAGTGGTGAGGTATTATGTGATGCACTCAGTCGTGTGTCTGTCCATCTGTCCCCCGAAGGTTTCTGACTGATATCTTGTGAACAAAATATCACTGTCTTCAAACTTGGTATGTAAGTTGTTTACCACAAAACTCAGGTCAAGTTCGATTTTAGGTACAGAGGTCCAATAAAGGGGTTCATGAGTTATGGCCATTGAAACTTTGAAATTTTGCGAATTTTAGGGTTTCCGACTGATAACTTGTGACCAAAATAACATACTGTATTCAAACTTGGTATGTAAGTTGTTCACTACAAATCTCAGACCATGTTCGATTTTGGATTCAGAAGTCCAGGGGATTTATGAGTTATGCCTCTTGAAACTTTGAAATTTTGAGAATTTTAGGATTTCCGACTGATAACTTGTAAATGAAATTACATATTGTCTTCAAACTTGGTATGTAAGTCGTTTACTATAAATCTCAGACCAAGTTCGATTTTGGGTTGAGAGGTCCAAGGGGTTCTGGAGTTATGTCCCTTGAAACTTTGAAATTTTTCACACACTGTCTTCAAACTTGGTATGTAAGTTGTTCACTATAAATCTCAGACCAAGTTCGATTTTGGGTTCAGAAGTCCAAGGGTTCATGAGTTATGCCCCTTGAAATTTATAAATTTTGATTGATTGATTGATTGAATATTGTTTAACGTCTACTCAGCAATAGTTCAGCTATATCAAGACATGAACAAGTTTGTTGATAAATAATCACTTTGGGGTATGGAAATGGCCATGGGACGGGAAATTTTGACTGCCACTGGAAAAGTAGGGTGAAATCGTCAAGGGCGGGGAATTTAGCCTTGTAGCCGATCACCTACGGACCACCCCAAAAAGAGCTTGCTACAAGGGTTCTTTAACGTGCAGGAAGCGTGGCATTTCTTCCAACACGTGGACCTGAGTTTACATCCCATCCGAAAGATGGGTTGTGTATTTATTAATCCCGCACAACCACGGAATGGGTCCTATTTCTATATCCCGGGACCCTCGGGGTCAGCCTCCGTTTAGGAGGGGTCACACCCCTCAAGCCGGAGATACTGGGTCCTATTTCTATATCCCGGGGTTCCCTCGGGGTCCTCTGTTAGGATTGCTCATACTCCAAGCTCAGAGGATGCTGCGGGCCTATTCTTCAGCCGGGACCGCGCACGGCGGTATAAATTTTGAGAATTTTAGGGTTCGACTGATAACTTATAAATGAAATTACATACTGTCTGCAAACTTGGTATGTAAGTCGTTTACTAAATTTCAGACCAAGTTCGATTTTGGGTTGAGAGGTCCAAGGGGTTCTGGAGACATGCCCCTTGAAACTATGAAATTTTTCAAATTTTAGGGTTTCCGACTGATAACTTGTGAATGAAATATCATACTGTCTTTAAACTTGATATGTAACTTTTTTACCACAAAACACAGGCCAAGTGTAATTTTGGGTTCAGCGGTACATAGGGTTCTGGAGTTATGCTCCTTTTACCTTTGAAATTTTGTGAAACGTGGCGGGGTATCATGTAATGCACCATTACTATTTTTGTCATCTGTCATTTATTAAATATTGGTGTTAACATTTGACAAAAAGAAGTTATAAGCTTATTTAAAATTAACTAAACTCCAGTCTGAAATAAACCTGATATTCATATTGGATTCAATGTCTTTTTCATAAATTTTGAAAAAGATTTATATTTTGTTTTTGTCTTTAACCAGAAAAAAGAGTGGGTTAACTTCAAATAATGATACTGAAGAAGAAAAATTCTGCTAGTCAACTTTGGAACTTGCAAAGCAACAATGTTGAAATTTTATATGAAATGGATAATGCAGCACAAGTTATTCTTGGAGAAAGGTTTCGAAAGAGATGATGAAATAATGGATGTTGATAAATATTTTTTGTTGTTATTGCAACGAAACCAAAATATCTGGTAATGCACTTAACATTTTGCAACTAATTTGTGAAATGCAGGTGATTTATACAATATTCTGCGAGTTTCTAGCCGGCTTTACTGACAATTAGGGTTTTTGTTCTCGATTGATATTCTTTAGTCGTGAATACCCTTTCCAAGGGATAGGGGTACCTTGTTAATCTATGTAAGACATTGTGTCAGTCGATTGGTCAGAATTTTTCTTAAAGTGTTACTTATACCAACGGAATAATTTTATCACAGAATTATCTGTTGTGAAACAACTTATAAAAGTAAGTTAGAACAGAACCGTCAGTCTAAAACGAACAATCCAAGGACAATGGCAACGTCGGAAAAAAACAAAGAAACAAAGACATAACATGAGCACGGCACAAAAAAGAGAACATAGAAATATACAAAAATGAAATTACAATAACATGAACAAAGTTTTGAAGTAGCTTCCAATATATAGTTCTAAACGTAACACTCTGGAAGAAGGAAGGCACACAAAGTTCCAAATATAGATTCTTTGATATGTGAAGGAATAATAATGAAATAAACTCCAGGAGCTACAGTGTCACACACTGTAAGTAATACATGTAAAAATGATAGAATACTGCAGAGTATAAAAGACATATTGCTTAAATTCGTTTTGTAGTGTGGCTAGCTGGTTACAATCTTGAATTTTGAGAATCTCTAGTTTGCAAATGCAATAACCATAAATAGGGTAAATAAATCAAAGACAAGAAATATATTCAAAACACGCAGCAAAAAACACAGTTTACGCAATTATGTTGAACATCTATTCTTCTGGGACGAGGAAATGATAACTCCTGTTCAAATCGATGATTGATGCGTTTCTCAGGCACTGACGACGGTAACGTCAAACTTCAGCTCTTCGCACATTTCAGACTGTCTCGGCAGACAAAATAATTATTTGTTTGGCATTTCATTTTTTATACGACCGCAAAAAATTTGAGGTCGAATAATGGTATGGTGCTGTCGGCATCGTCGTCGTCTGTAGACACTTTTGTTGTTTTTTTTTTTGTTAATAACTTCAGTTCCTGTTGATCAATCCATATGAAATTTTGACACAATGTTCCTTTGCACAAATGAAAGTCTTAGGGTGGTTTTGGATATTTTGGCTCCACCCGTTTCTAAAAAAGGGGCCATAAAGGGCTAAATTCAGTGTTTTCACGTATTTGGCTGTAGAATCTTTATTATTTATTGGATTTTGATGGGCCGGTTTCTTTCAGTGTGTTCCTGAGGAAATTTCCAAACAGTAGTATGTCAACGGATTTCACAAAGCATGTACCGTACCCGAGATAAAAGGGGCGAATCACCCAAAAAATAATTTTTTTAGTCCGATTTTAATGCATTTTTTTTCAATGGAGTCTTTATGAAAAATTAACATAGCGCTCTACCATCAGATGTTTTGTTACTTATTTCCTTACCTAACTATTAGGGGCTGAAGGGGGCCAAAATTGCAATTTATAAATTACTTAATTTTTTATTTTCAACGGATTTCGATGGGATTATTTTCTTTGGTTTCCTCTTGATGTTAGCTTTCAGGAGTGTTGTGACGGATTTAGCGTAGCTCTTACCGTTTCCGAGCTATAAGGGGTCAAAGGGGCCACACCTGCAAATTTGCAGATTACCTAAAATTTTCATTTTTCACCGAATTTCGATGGGATATTTTTCTTTGGATTCCTCTTGTTGTAAGCTTACAATGATATGTCAAGGGATTTAGCGTAGCTCTTACCGTTTCCGAGCTATAAGGGGTCAAAAGGGCAAGAAATGCAAATTTGCAGATTACCTAAATTTTTTATTTTTCATCAGATTTCGATGGGATTTTTTTCTTTGGATTCCTCTTGATATAAACTTTCGCCAGTATGTGGAACAGATTAGGCGTAGCTCTCACCGTTTCTGAGCTATTAGGTTTCAAAGGGGCCAAAACTGCAAATTTGCAGTTTACGTAAATTTTTACTTTTCATTGGATTTCGATAGGACTTTTTTATTGGATTCCTCTTGATATAAGCTTTCTGCTATGTGTGAACAGATTTGGCGTAGCTCTTACTGTTTCCTATCTACAAGGGGTCAAAGGGGCCAAAATTGCATTTTTTCTAAATAATGTGAAATTTTGTTGTCTCGCCCGCGACGAAAGTCGCGGAAAGCGAGACATACGTACAAAGTATGGCGGGGACGGCGGCGGCGGCGGCGTAAACTCATGTTAAGTTTTTGTGATAAGGTCATTTTCTAAGTAGCTATAAGTGGAAGGTCAATGATATTTGGTATATAGGTTGGCCTTGAGTAGTACATGACAGTCTGCTATATGGCTTTTGTCTGTGACCTCACTTTCACGGTCCAATGAACATGTAAAGTTTTTGTGCTTACTTTAGTTTCTCAGTAACTAAAAGTGGTTGGTCAATGATATTTGGTTAGAAAGTTGGTCTTAGATAGTACATGACAGACATGGCTTTTGTCCTTGACCTCAATTTCACGGTCTAGTGAACATGTTAAGTTTTTGTAATTAGGTCATTTTCTCAGTAACTATAAGTGGTAAGTCAATGATATTTGGTATATAGGTTTGTCTTGAGTAGTATGTGCCAGTCAGTCAGTAACTATAAGTGGTAGGTTAATGATATTGGTAAGAAGGTTGGTCCTTGGTAGTACATGACAGTCTGGCATATGACTTTTGTCCTTGACCTCAATTTCTCGGTCTAGTGAACATGTTAAAGTTTTGTGATTAGGTATATAAGTGGTAAGTCAATGATATTTGGTATTGATGTTGTTCTTGGGTAGTACATGACAGATCGCTATATGGCTTTTGTCTGTGACCCCAATTTCACGGTCCAGTGATCATGTTAAGTTTTCCAGTATCTATTAATGTAAGGGCAATAATATTTGGTATTTGGGGTTTTCTTAGATGGAACATGACGGCCTACTATTTTGCTTTAGCACTTAACCTCATTTTCATGGTCTAATGAACATCTTCGGTTTTTCAGTATCTATTAGTGGTAGGTCACTGATATTTTCGTTTTGGGTGAATCATGACAGTCTGCTTTATTGCTTTTGTCACTTACTCTAATTTCACAGTCTAGTGAACATGTTAAGTTTTCTGATTTAGTCAGTTTGAGAATTCACATCAATTTTGCGACCATGTAGGGACGGGCGAGACATCAATTTGGGTCCACACTTGTATCAGATTTCGATGGAATTTTTCTTTGGATTCTTCTTGATATAAGCCTTCAGTAGTTTTTCAATGGATTAGGTGTAGCTCTTACCGTTTCTGAGCTATAAGGGGTCAAAGATGAATCATAAGAGTCCCTAGTTTGTGTCCAGCTAATTACTGGGTCAATCTCCTTATTGTGTCCTTCTAATTATTTTGTCAAGCTCTTTAGTATGTCCATACTTACTTTAAATTACACTTGTTCAAATTTCAGTGGTTTTCATGCTGCGGTCGTATCATGCTGAGCTCGTATCATGCTGCACTCTGCGTAGCCCTTTATTTGATAAAGTTACTATGAAAGCTAAAAAGTGGTTGAACTCCCGAATAGACTGTATGCCACAATATCAGAAAAGAGGCTGCAATGGTAGTAAAATCTTTAATATGGCGAAAGCGTCGTCAAGACCGCAAATTAAGAATGTTTCTGCTGAACTTGA
>MJUU01070905.1:127695-154748 GCA_002080025.1 Modiolus philippinarum
CAAAACTATAAAAGATAGAGTTCAAGTGTTCATGGATAAAATGAAGATCTACCTTCCTTTTGATTTTGAAAGAAATTCCGAAACTCTTGTAGGAGATATTGTCCTTAAAAAATGAAAATTTACAATTTTTACGTTTTTCATCATTTATCATATATTTTTTCATCATTTCATCATTTATGCTGTGTACAGAGCAGGACATGCTTACCCTTCCGGGGCACCTGATGTCACTCTTGTTTATTGAGAGTTCACACTGTTAGTGCTTTAGTTTTTTGTGTTGTATATGTAACGTTCGTGTGTTTTGTGGGCATGTGGTGTCTTTGGTCTTCCGTCTTTTGGTGTTCTTGCTTTTGCCTTGTCTCTGGACTTTGATTTGTGTAATCTTGTGCTTTGTTCCTTCGGTATTCTACTGCCGTTGTTTTATTTTTGAATCTATAAATGATAGAGGTTAGAAGTAAATTGATAAAATGTTTGCCATGTCTACCTAACCTGCAATTTTTGAAAGAAATTCTTGAACCAGAGGCTGTTGGTTGCCAGGTGAGCGATACAGGCTCACGTGAAGCTCTGGTTATTTATGTGGAGACCCTTTATCAACTGAGAATTTTTTTATTTGTAAAAACTTTTTAAACCTTCAGGTTTTTGTAAATGACTGATATGTGACTTATAAATGAGTTTGAATATGTAGCTCATGTAATTATTTTTTGTAAAACTCCTTTATTTTATTTTAACATATTACACATACATGTATACTAATTTTGTCTCTTGAAGAACTGGCCAATATGGGACATAATCTATTATATGTATTAAATGGTTAATGCAGTGAAGATAAAGTATAGTGACCCATATTACATATTTAAAAACACTTTCTAAATCCTTTAATCTGATTGATATTTGAATTTATATTGTAATCCTTTATTTTATAATTATGTCCTAATCATCGTCAAAACAAATTAAATTTCTTGTACTTGAAAGTGTAACTGTAAAATATAGTGAAATGTGGATACATTCCTCCTTTTTTCTCGGATGATATGAAGCTTACTTACTACTGGATATTGACAATCATATTCCCGACCAGTGTACATCTATATAAAGGTAAGCCACAGCTAGTGTTATATTTTTAATCTGTGTACTTCTATAGATAAGTAAGTCACAACTACCCATATACTCTGTGTACAAGTCGTAGCTACTTCAATACTCCCGACCGAAGTATTTCTCTATAAAAGTAAGACAAAGCCACTCTTTGTGATACACTTTGTCAAGGTATCTCATAACCACTGTTATATTCCTACATGTGTACTTCAATAAAGGTAATTCCAGCTACTTTATACTCCAGACTGATGTACTTTTGTATAAGGGTAAGTCATGGTTGCTTTATACTACTACTAAGACATAGTTAGGGTACCCATAAACCAGTTTAAGCGTACAACTGGCTTTTGCTAGTGCCGGTCCCAAACCGGTTATCCCGAGTACCTATCGTTATTTAGTTTTGTTTCTTGTTTTCGTTATTGTTTTTCTGGTGCAGTTTGCTCGTAAATTATGGCATGTAATTGTAGTTCCTGGCCATTGTGGGTATTTGCTGTTATCCTTTTTTTGTAATAGTTGCTTTATACTACCACTAAGTCATAGTTCATGTGTACTTTGACAGATGTACTTCGATTTAACTACTGTTATACTCATGACCGATGCACTTCATGGTTAAGTTAAATCGTTGATAATTTTATTTTCCTGACAGGTGTACTTCTCCAAACAATGTAATCGCTACTTTTATACTATGACCGGTATACTTTCCATTTATAAACCTTACCGGTGTACTTTCCATAAACGTAAATCATAGCTTCTTTTATACACCTTACTAGTGCATCTTTCATTAACGTTAACCATAGTTACTCTTATACTCCTGACCGAAGTACTTTCCATAAAGGTAAATCACAACATAAAGGAAAATGACAAAATACCGAAGTTACTGTTAATTCATTTTCTACATATGGGCATTTCGACAACTTAAGTCTCATCAGTGCAGATCAAACCAAAACATTTGGAAGTCCATGAACCGAAAAAAGTGTTAAAGCTGATAGAGAACAAATAACCAAAAGGATCTAAATAGAAAAGCTAAAATTCAGCTAAGGACAGAGCTATGCATGAGGGAGATATTCCTTAGTTTTAAACAAAATATTGTAAAATTTAGATATTGCAAGTTTCAATACAATCGGTTTTCGGGTCAGCAGTGAAGTACTGACTACTGGATTGGTGAATACCCTCGGGGACTAACAGTCCACCAGCAGAGGCATCGGCCCATTGGTAATAAATAAAAAAACCGAAAAACATGTTAAAGCCGATAAAGAACAAATAACCACAAGGGCCAAAATTCAACTACAGACAGATCCATGCATGAGGGGGATACTCCATAGTTTTAAACAAAATTTTGCAAAATTTAGATATTGCAAGTTTAAGTACAATCGGTTTTCGGGTCAGCACCGAAGTACTGACTACTGGGTTGGTGAATACCCCCGAGGACTAACAGTCCACCAGCAGAGGCATCGGCCCATTGGTAATAAATAACAAAATGCCGAAGTTACTGTTAATTCATTTTCTGCATATGTGCATTTCGAAATCTTATGTTTCATCAGTGCATATCAAACCAAAACATTTGGAAGTCCATTAACCGAAAAAAATGTTAAAGCTGATAGAGAACAAATAACCAAAAGGATCTAAATAGAAAAACCAAAATTCAGCTAAGAACAGAGCTCTGCATGAGAGAGATACTCCTTAATTTTAAACAACATTTTGTAAAATTTAGATGTTGCAAGTTTCATTACAAACGGTAAATCATGACTTCTTTTAAACCCCTTAATGATGTATTTTCCCAACACGTAAATCATAGCCACTAGTTCTTTTATACCCCGGATCGAAGATAGATCATAGCTACTTTTAAACTCCTGAATGAAGTACTTTCCATAAAGGTAAACAACCCGATGTTGCCCTTGTCCATGGATTGTTCGTTCTTTTGATTGACGGTTCGGTTCTCACTTACTTTATTGCAAATTTTGTTTCTGCATATGGACATTTCGACAACTTATGTCTCTTCATTGAAGATAAAATCAAAACAGTTGGAAGTCCACAAGCCGAAATACGTGTGAAAACTGATAGAGACAAATAACCAATAAGATCTTAATACGAAAGCCAAAATCAGCTAAGGAGAAAACTGTGCAACAGGGAGATGGTCATTGTTTTAAGCATTTTTTTTAAATGTAGATATTGCAATTTACCAAATAAAATCGGTTTTCGGGTCTTCTACTGGGTTGATGAATACCCTCGGGGTCTAACAGTCCAGGAGCAGAGGCCTCCGCTCACTGGTAATAAACAATAAAATACCGAAGTTACTGTTATTTATTACCACTGGGCCGATGCCTTTGCTGGTGGACTGTTAGTCCCCGAGGGTATTCACCAACCCAGTAGCCAGTACTTCGGTGCTGACCCGAAAACCGATTTTCTTTGGTAAATTGCAATATCTAAATTTTAGAAAAGTTTGCTTAAAAATAAGGAGTATCTCCCTTTTGCATAGCTCTGTCCTTTAACTGATTTTGGCTTTCATATTAAGATCTTATTGGTTATTTGTTCTTCATCAGTTTTCACACGTATTTCGGCTTATGGACTTCCAACTGTTTTGATTTTATCTGCACTGAAGAGACATGAGTTGTCGAAATGCGCATATGCAGAAACAAAATTTAAAGTTACTTCGGTATTTTGTTGTTTACACTCTTGACCGAAGTACATTTCATAAAGGTAAATCATAGCTACTTTTATACTCATGTCCGAAGTACTCTCCATAAGGGACCGACCATTAAACTTGAAAGGGGGGCTATGGTTTTTTTTCTAAAAAAAATATTTTGGAGCCGATTTTATGTGAAAAAATATTTTGGCTGCCAAAATGATGAAAACAAAATTTCTGAAGGAGGCTTTATGCCTAAAAATATTTTGTTGATACACGTGAAAAAAAAAAATAAAACAAAATTTTCCGTCCAGAAAAAAACCATAACCCCCCCCTTTTCAGGTTAAATGGTCGGTCCCTAAAGGTAAATCATTGCTTTTTTATACTCTTGACCGAAGTATAGAGTGTCTACTTTCCATAACGATAACACTAACGATGCATGAAGTTTCCTGAACCAATTATATAACGTGAAAACCACATGTAAAACTGATTTGAATCTTATTTCATTATCATGTGAAATTTACGAGAAAAAATATATGTAAATACAGTTTAACGCTTGTAGGCCAAATTTATATTTGATTTTGGTGAATGTCAAGAAAAATTATAATTGTTTTTTCTGATATAAAAATTTGTTCGTGAAGATTTAGCAATATTGTAACGGGAAAAAAAATTCAACGATAATTGACTAAAAATGAAAAATATCTTTTTATTGCAGATATTGTATTTTTGGTGGATAAATCAAGCAGTTTATCACAGGAAGATTTCAACGGTGCAATAGACTTTATTTTTAATGTAACAAAGTTCATAAACGTTGGGACGTCTGCACAGCAAATATCAGTGGTGACATTTTCCAGTGATGTCACAGAAAGATTTGACCTCAATGATTACACAACAAACGCAACACTTCTAAATGCAATTAGCAGTCTTAAAAGTGTAACTCCAAGTGGGAGTACATATACGTATGACGCTCTTACGTTTGCTCGTACGTCATCTTTTATAAGTTCTAAAGGCAGTCGTTCAGGTGCTGATAAAACAGTCATAGTGTTAACAGATGGCCAATCAATAAACATGGTCAGGACTGCTACAGAAGCTCAGTTACTGAAGGACAATCTCGGAGCTAAAGTGTTTTCAATAGGAATAGGATCAGCATTATCCTCGTCCAACGCAGAGTTATTGAATATATCTAGTGATCCAGATTCGTACTATTCACATCACGTGACGTCATATTTGAGTCTCTGTAGCTTGATACCAACAGTGGTACCAAAATTGGGCAAGTTTACTCCATAATCATTTACAGAAAACAAATGGGCATTCTTACAGATAGAGTAAAGTTTTCAAAAATTTTTATGATTGTTTAAAATCAAAACGGGAAATTTCATTAAAACGTGATATTTCCGTCACAGTGCGGTATTTCAAACGTTTGTAATACTTTTTTGAAACGATTTTACTCCCCACTCTCCCTCACTATAAATTTAACTGTCCGCAATAATTGCCAGTACTCGAACACCAATTTGACTTCACATTATTAAAAAGAAACAACAAAATACCAAAGTTAGAGTTAAAATAAGATTTGAGAATTTCAGATAGCCATTTCGACAATTTATGTCTCTTTATTACAGATAATAATTACATTTCGAAGACCGAAAATAAAAAAAAAAATGAAAGAATTTATAAAGGAGAACTAACCCAAAAGTGTTAGTCTAAAAGTAAAGCCAATATCATATAAGAACAATGCCTTGCATACGAAGAAACTCCTTAGTTTTGATAAAGTTATAAATAAAATTACACACCTATATTTAGTTTTAATTCGGCTATCCCGTTTAGCTTTTAGACCATTTTATTCACAAGAACTTGGACGATGAAGAACAAATGATTCAGTGTTTACTTCAGAGTATACATAATGTAGTATAACATTTCGCTATGATTTTAACAATACTTGCTGATCAAATGCTTTCCCAATCGCCTTCGTCTCTCAATATATATACAATGTATTTTTATAGTAAAACAACCACTTTGAATACATTCTACTACTAAAATTGTCCAATTTTCTTTTCAGATCCAACTGCTTCCTACACGTCTGTTAGCGGTTGTCCTGTTTCATCTTCATCTTCATCGCCCGTTAGTAAGTATACCAAATAACATCATTCTTGCAACGACTTCTTAATGCCGATTTTCGCATTTCGTTTATTGTAACAAAAAGTAAGGGTTCTTCTCTTATACCACTTACAACAATCATTGTTTCTTGACTTTCGATGATATGGTTAACATTTTTGTTCGTTTTGGCAACCTTGTTTATCAACAGGTCATTGAAAATCCCATGGGTACAAATTACGCACCTCTCATTGCAGATCTTTTCCTGTTACTAACATGACTTTATTAAAAAACTACAAAAAGGGACCATACAAAACAGCTACAACTTTATTTCCATTTTTTCAATGATAACAGCAGGTATATTGACGGTATCCTTATTATTGAAATCCCCAGTTTTTAGATTAAATGGACCTCATCTACTCATAGGAACTGCGACTTATTAAAGCAAACGATGATTCTAAATACTACCATTTTTGGATCTAACTATCATCATTGACTCTGGTAAAATTAAAAGAAAAATATATGATAAAAGGGATAATTTTGATTTTGCCTTTACTAATTTCTCTTTTCTTGACGACGACGTTATTTAAGCCAAATCCTACAGGTTTTATATATCCCAACTGGTACGATTCGCACGTGTTTGTTCTACTCTTGACGACTTAATGAACGTAACCTTAATATCACATCCAAACTTTTACAACAAGGTTACAGATTCGATAAACACATTTAAGAAGTTTTACAGAAGATATGAACATTTGATATCGAAATATGGTGTGACCCGAAAACAGCTTATTACTGAAAACAAAACACCGAAGTTACTGTAAATTTGGCCATTTCGAAAACTTATGTCTCTTTGCACATAAAATCTAAACATTTGGAAAACTATATACTCAAAGGTGTTTTAATACTGATAGAGAACAAATAATCAGATATTATCTAAATGTAAGCCAAAATCAGCCGTGGACAGAGCTTTGCACGAGGCAGATACTCCTAAGTTTTCAAAAAAAAATTACAAAAAATTCGATATTGCAATCTTCCAAATGAAATCGGCTTTCGGCTTAGGGTATTTCTCATCCTCGTTTTTTATTGAAATGTTGTTGAAAATGCCAAAAAGGATTCAAATCCAGAAGAACTGAAACGTAACTTAAATTCTTTACGCAATATGGGATATTGACTGGATATTCTGCAAGAATCAGTTAAGTTGGCTTTATAATCCAATGACCTGAAGATATTACACGTGTACTGACCTCTCATGAATACTGCCGACGTCTACTGAGATACGTGAGGATTTTTTTTTGACAAAACCCTTCGTGGAGTTTTGAGTTTGATTCGTTACGCGAGAGCTAGCACAAATTATACAGACTTTCTCATTAGACATAGTTATCTCCGTGGCCGCCTCATTAATAAAGGCTACAAACAAATCTAATACTATCATTAAAAAAGTTCCTTAATAAATATCAGTCCCTTGTGGAAAAAATTGAAGTTTCGGTCCAAACTCTTTCTTTACTTTATACTGAGATGATCATTTCTTTTAACCGTATATGACCTTTCAATGGCAATTTCTGTTGAGTTGCTACCGAACACTATTGCAATGAAGGGGGAGGTTTGGCTAGCCATAAAACCGGTTTAACCCGTCATTTCTTTTGAAGTACCTGTACCAAGTCAGGACCATTGCGGTTGGCAATTTTGCCGGTGGTTTCCACCTGATTTGTCTTTTGTCTCATGGACTTCGGCTCTTGGCCACTCTGTTTGGTAATTTTGTTATTACCCCCACTTTCTTCCAAAGTGCGACAGTGTTTTACCAGCAGACTAGACTGAGCTTGAGCTAGCTGGCAGCTTAGCGGCAAGCACTCTTAGCCCTTCATTCAAATCACGCTTCGTCTTTTTCTTTTTTCAAGATATTGGTCATAGAGATAATAGTTTACCTGTATTTGTCTTTTTCTAAGCCGGTACAAAGTCCGGCTAACCCGAGTTCCTATCGCTGTTTACATTTGTCTTTTATCTTTTTATTGATGTTTTTATTTTGTAGTTAACTTAACTTAGCTTATTTTGGCTGTTCTATTTAGTTCTAATTGGTTATTTGTTCTCTATCAGTTTTAGACGAATTCGATTTATGGACTTCCAATTGTTTTGATTTCATCTGCACTGAAGAGACATAAGTTGTCGAAATGCGCATATGCAGAAATAAAATTCACAGTAACTTCGGTATTTTGTTATTTATTACTACTGGACCGATGCCTCTGCTGGTATACTGTTTAGATCTTATTGGTTATTTGTTCTCTATCAGTTGTTACCTGTATTTTGGTTTATGATTTCCAAATGTTTTGATTTTATCTGCACCGAAGAGACATAAATTGTCGAAATGCGCAAATGGAGAAACAAAATTCACAGTAACTTCGGTATTTTTCTATTTAATATAGATTGAGCCTAATAAAAACTCAGACAGAATTTTCTTATTCAAAGATATTTTTAGTTCTAAACCCACAGGTTAAAGTTTTATGGCACACCAACCCTTCCCTACGTATCCCGGACAGTGTCCGGTAACAATTCAAACATGTACTTAACAAAGGTAGCAATTCAAACATATTATAAAGCTATGTACTTAATGGGGGTTCGCTACTCCATTTGAAAATAAATAGGATTTCAAATAAACATGATTTTTTGTTAGAAAAATTAAAAAAGAAGTAATTTAAGTGAAAAAAATTGATAGGTCGATGATCTCGTTTTTGAGATTAAAGTGACTGAAATTTTGATGGGAAACTGAACTCCTCTAATTTTTCCTAGGATTAACATTAACACATTTGACCTAGCAAAACTGTTGTATTTGTGTACAAAAATAAGAAGCTTCATCATTGGTTCTGCCAACTAAATATTTTATCCCTTTTTATGAGGTTTTAATTTTGCTGTGTTTGATAATGTTGATATTTCTATAAACGGGACATGCAGAGCATGTTCGACATTTACGTCCTCTTTAGAGTTTACTTAGTAGACGGTTCTTGTGTCAGTATAACAGTTGAAATCATCCAAATGCTGAATATGTCGAAAACGACTGTTCATTAATTGGCAAAATCTTGTCTTTATGATTATGAGTGTATTTAGTCACCATAACATCAGTGAAAGATATGACGTGTCGGTGGCCCAAATAAAAACGGACATTATCAGTTTTAGATTCAAGTCTTCAAGGATTTGACAATACCGATAGCGACTTAATCCTAGATTGACTCACTGCAGTGGCGGTGTTGTCGGCAGAATAGGACATGCTTACCCTACCGGATCACTTGATGTCACTCTTGGTTTTGCGGGAGTTCACACTGGGAGTGCCTTGGTTTTTATATCTGCTTCTTGTAGCTGTCAAATGTCATCGTTTCTGTGTTTTCGTTTTGACAATGTTTCTGGACTTTGATTTTTGTAATTGCTAATCTTTCCCGTAAACTTCACTTTTGTGCATTGTGCATTGTTTTTGCTGAATGCAATAGTCAGGTTTACTTTGCATCTGCTGAATTTTTAAGTCGGTATAACAAATTTATTGGGGGAATGTCATATATCCAAGAAATGAAAAAAAAAAAACCGCAATTCCAAAAACAATTAGAGTATAAACTAGGATGGTAATACATCTTATATCAAACATCACTAATTCACTGAGAACATTTAACATGCTTTAATATAGTAATTCTTATTAAAATAATTATGCTCATTATTTGAGGTCACTAATGAGAAACATTTGCCAGTTATCTCCCTGTACCAATTTAGTTATATATGGCCAAAGTGGAGATAATTTTTAATTTCAAAACAGTGTATGTATAAATAACTTGGTACAGGGAGACATATGTTTCTCATTTTGCATCAATCGAAGATTTCCAAACCAATATACGTCTGCTGTATTTTTAAAATGTGTCGCAAGTTGTTTTCGTTTATCGTTTCACATATTGTCCAAGTCGTTCCACCTGGTTTTTTTTTGTTTGTTTTTTTTTTGTACGATGTTCTGTTTTTTTTCGTCCTTGTCATTCATGTTGTCTTGTCTCCATGTGTGTGATTCTTATATTGCCATGTATTATGGATTAATTATGTTTTAGCTTCTGCTTAGTTTTTGCTTTGGTATTCGTTTTGAAATTTGTCTGCCTTTGAAACTAAACCCGTTTCGTTCCTCATATATTGAAATGAAGTCATAAAAAATCTGAATGGTTGATGCTGTGTTCATATATTCCTGTTTGATCATTACAGGTGATAACACTGCAGTCATTGCCAGTGTCGGTACAGTGGCAGGCTTAGCAGGGATAGGCCTGACAGCTCTTATTGCAACATTACTCGAAAAGAAGTTGTAAGTACTCTTATATATATATATATATATATATATATATAAAAATATCGTAAGTAGTAAAATGTCATGTTTATTCTTCCACACCACGTGATCATACACTTTTCAATAAATACTGAAACTGCTGTAAAAATCTCAGCAGATAAACATCTCACAATTTTGAAAAATTCAAAAATTCAAAGCATTATAAAAAGCTGATATTACAAACACGACCGATGCAGTCAAACATTGAACACCATATAATTCAAGACGGAGCTTTGCACTACGGAGATATAACTTCCTAATTTACATTTTGTTATTTTTAATTGATCAGTTTAAGATCATTACTGACGTACTGGATTAATGAGCTTGTCGATACTCTTGGGAAATTTTTCATTTTGAATCAAACTTTTCTCTGAACTTCTAAAAAGTTTGCTTTTGCTTTTATCAAAAGCTTACTATAGAAGGAAAATAAATGTTTCAAAGATTAAGATACTAAGAGGTATGGCTATTTACCCGTGGATTTATTTCCTTCAGCATACTAATTTTTCAAATGCTGAAAATCTTCTCGAAAATTGCTTTAACAGATCATCTGTTATATACACAAAGACAAAATTAATTAAAATGCATTTTCGTACATTTAGATAAAAGATTTAGCCACTGAACTTGCCACTTGTATGCAATTTTGACAGATTTTGTCAATTTTTGTAGGTTTTTTGTTAAAATTCGTTGTATAGGACCTCCAGAACAGAACCAAAATAAACTAATTGCGATTTGGAAAGGCAAATATTTTATGCATTCGCAGCAAAAAGTTGGTTTTTGGTTCTGAATGTCCCTTGAGTAGTACAATCTTCTCAAACACTGTAAAATAGCTGGAATTGACACAAATAGCTATTTACAGCCATGTTCGACTGCTAATAAGTCAGAAGACATACAAGTGTGGCATATATTGATTTTGTTTCTANCTGTTTCACAAATGAGAACAGATATTTTTGGGTAGATCCAGAGTTTGTTACCGGACTGACGAACATCGACTGTGACAAAACCGGACTTTTCACTGGCAGTGTGACGGGTGCCACGCGTTGAGCAGATCATGCTTACCCTTCCGGAACACCTGATGATACTCTCAGTTTTCAGTGGGAGTTCATACTGTCAGCGCTTTAGTTTTTTTTGTGGTACCGATTTGTCTTGGTTATCGTCCGATTACTTAATAGATTTATTGTATCTTTTCAAACTTTTACCATGGTACTGTTTGAGGGTTAGAGAAGTAACACGTTTCATGGGTTTTAATTGGTTTTGTCTAAGGGTCAGAAATCAGTCACCAAACAGATTTTTCAACACCATATTCTAGCTGGCTGTGTGACAGGTGCCATGGATGGAGCAGATCATGCTTACCCTTCCGGAGCACCTGATGGTACGTCAGTTTTAATAGGGGTTCACACTGCTAGTGCTTTAGTTTTGTGGCGTTCTTGTTCATTTTTGTTTATTTGTTTTGTGTTTGTCATACTGTCTCAATTCGTGTTGCTGTGAATTCCCGTGATGTTGGATTTATGATTTTAGAATTTCCCCTTTCCTTTTCTTGCTTCGGTATTCGTTTGCCGATGTATTACGTACCACAGACCATCTTAAACAAATTTCGACAACATTTGAACACATTCTGAAAATGACCCAACATGCGAAAAAATTCACGCCTTAATGGCCATACTACTTTGTATTTCCAAAAAAATTGTGAAGGATTATATGAATGGAGGCGATTTACACGATTAACCATGCACATGCTCTTCATATGATATAGAGAAATTTGGATGAAAACTGCATACAAAACGGATCTTGAGTATTATTTAAGTCATTTGTGTTTCACGAATACACTGCTGAATAAAAAAAAAAAGATATCAATATTTGACCAACAAAGATTTTTTTTTGTAAGTACAAATATGAGGTACGGGTAAAACTTGTGTTTTAACCTGTAGGATGATTAAAAGTACAGTTGTTTTTATTATGTATTCATTTATAGACGATATGAATATATAACAATACTAGTATGTAAATTTGTTGTCTGATTAATCAATCTAATGACTGTGAAATCAATTAGACTTCTGTTTTATGTTTAAATTAGACGTGGTGGTGCAGCCAAAAACAAAGTAGGGGATGTCAATGGACCTAACCAAGTGAGACGAGAAACAAGCAGAGCTGTATTTGATGTAAATGCCCTTAATGATCCATCGGCTCGCGAGGTTCCACCACCAGACGCTGTGGCCGGACCAAGTTCTGCTTGATAGCACATATTTCTATAGCTATTCTATCGGGTAATGGTGTTCCAAAAGAAAAATAGTCATTCATGGACCACAATGACGAAAATTAATACAGATGTAAGTTTACACTGTATTTACTTTGTCGATGGCAATCATTAAAAAGTGCTTTTGTTATTGTTTAAGACGTTAAATCACATTTAATCTTTTAATGAAGATGTGTTTATCTATTTGTCTGACATATTATTTCGATTGTTTCTTATTTTTTCGAATTTTTTTTCATGATAGTGCATTTATTTAACAATGATGGACATGGAGTAAATGCAAAAGAGACAAAGTTTTTTTTTCAAATACAAAGTAAAACAAAGGCATGGAACAAAGCATCTATAGTGTTGTTCTTCATCTGAAGTCACCGTAAGGCCTCTTATAATGTGCTGTGCTTATATCTCATAGTAAGTTTACGATAGACGGTCTATGCGGACTTTATTGCTAAATGTGGAACAATACTCATCGAGTCAATTGCAAAAAACTTTTCATCATAAAATAGAGAAAGGTGGTCAGAATATCACTTAGGAATTACAAGAAAAAAAAAATAAAATGCCAAAAATTTGAAATATGATGGTGTATTCATATAAGATATCCTCTCAAGAGCAAGAACACAATAACTGTAATATAAAGATAGCATACAAATGTCGTACAGGGAATCTTTTACATACTCAACACTGCAGGGGAGACAAACTCCAGTTTTAAATTAAAATGAAAGTATATATAGAAAATACACTTGAAATAAAGTCTATTCAAATACATGTTAAGACAAAGCAATCTAACAAAGCTTTCATTGTTGTTTTTCATCTTGAAGTCACCATTAGGCCTTCAACAATGAGCTTTGTTCACACCTTATAGTTAGTTCAAGACAGCTCCTATCACCAGTTGGAGTGAAATTCATGGCTAAATGTCGAACTACGCTACATCAGTGTTTGTCTTTACTCATGGATGTGGGTTCAGTAACAAACACAAAACAAACTTGCTAAGTGTTCTTACAAGCACTGTAAGCCATTGCCCGATAAAAAGACCAAAAATGCCAAGTTTTCTTACTTTGACCGATGAGTGCCCTGAGCTTGTTTGAATAACAAAATACCGAAGTTACTGTGAATTTAGTTTCTGTATATGCACATTTCGACAACTTGTGTCTCTCCAGTGCACATAAAACAACATTTGGAAATTGGGAAATCCGTGAAACAAATTATGTGTAAAAGTTTTTTTTCTGTTAGTCTTTTTCTCGGGCAATCGGATAACAGCGATTGTAAGAACACTTATGTTTGTTGACAATCCCGCATTGTGACTTCAAGATGAAGAACAAAAATAAGAGTGTTGTTCCAATGGTTTTTTTATCATGTATTTATAGAAACTTTGTTAAATGTGCGTTTCTTTAATTTCTATCCAGTTTTCACATTCCCTGAACGGTGGTGAAACATTTGTTCTCTAACTTCTATTCAGTTTTCACCTTTCCCGAACGATGTTGAAACATTTGTTCTCCTCACTAGAGAGGAGAACAAGTTTCGTGAATTTTCTCGCCAAATTTATTCGGAATACAATCCTCGGTGTTTTTCATCCAGTCATTAGAGAAACAATTTCCACAACTTAAACACGTTAATTATGAAATTTCCCACATCTCGTTGAATAAATTTTGAAATGTTTAAAAGCTCGGCAAGCCTCGCTTTCAAACATTTGCAAAATTTATTTAACTCGATGTGAGAAATTTCATAATCAACTAGGTCTCGTTGTGGAAACTATATTTCTCCTCTCTAGAGAGGAGAACAAGTTTCGTGACATTTCCCGCCAAATTTATTCGGAATACAATCCTCGGTGTTTTTCGTCCAGTCATTAGAGAAATTATGAAATTTCTCACATCTCGTTAAATAAATTTTCAAATCTTTAAAAGCTCGGCAAGCCTCGCTTTCAAACATTTGCAAAATNTGAATAACAAAATACCGAAGTTACTGTGAATTTAGTTTCTGTATATGCACATTTCGACAACTTGTGTCTCTCCAGTGCACATAAAACAACATTTAGAAATTGGGAAATCCGTGAAACAAATTATGTGTAAAAGTTTTTTTTCTGTTAGTCTTTTTCTCGGGCAATCGGATAACAGCGATTGTAAGAACACTTATGTTTGTTGACAATCAATCCTGCATTGTGACTTCAAGATGAAGAACAAAAATAAGAGTGTTGTTCCAATGGTTTTTTATCATGTATTTATAGAAACTTTGTTAAATGTGCGTTTCTCTAATTTCTATCCAGTTTTCACATTCCCTGAACGGTGGTGAAACATTTGTTCTCCTCTCTAGAGAGGAGAACAAGTTTCGTGACATTTCCCGCCAAAAGAGAAACAGATTCCACAACTTAAACACCTTTATTATGAAATTTCTCACATCTCGTTAAATAAATTTTCAAATCTTTAAAAGCTCGGCAAGCCTCGCTTTCAAACATTTGCAAAAATTATTTAACTCGATGTGAGAAAGTTCATAATCAACTAGTTCTCGTTATGGAAACTATATTTACTCCATATCCCTTCATTGCTTATAATAGAAGACAATCACAACATAAAAACGACAATGGCGCTCATCGAATTAATTAATTGCAGGCGAATGAGAATCGATCCGTCATCAGTCTAACAAAAAAGGACAATGGCACGACAATGAAACAAAGACATAACATGAGTACGGCACAGAAAAGAAAAATATAGACACTTTCATACAAAGATGAACAACAAAGACCCGATAAAAACCATTGGCGAGATAAGGTGCACCGGTAAAAATACCGAAGTTACTGTTAATTTATTTTCTGCATATGCGAATTTCGACAACTTATGTCTCATCAGTACAGATCAAACAAAAACATTTGGAAGTTCATTAACCGAAAAACATGTTAAAGCTGATAAAGAACAAATAACCACAAGGGCCAAAATTCAACTATAGACAGATCCATGCATGAGGGGGATACTCCATATTTTTAAACAAAATTTAGATATTGCAAGTTTCAGTACAATCGGTTTTCAGGTCAGCACCGAAGTACTGACTACTGTGTTGGTGAATACCCTCGGGGACTAACAGTCCACCAGCAGAGGCATAGGCCAAGTGGTAATAAATAACAAAATACCGAAGTTACTGTTAATTTAGCTTCTGCATATGCGAATTTCGACAACTTATGTCTCATCAGTGCAGATCAAACCAATTCCTTTGGAAGTCCATAAACCGTAAAAATGACAAGACAAATCCGATAGTAAAGTCAAATGCAGTAGAGGAAACAACAATTTTAAGCTTTTTAAGAGAAAGATCTGTTGTCATCTGGGAAACAGATATACCATAACACTCCACAAGATCGTGATGTCGACCGTAAAACCTCTGCAGTGATGTCATCCAGTTATAGGCAAAATATCATTTTGTTTAAGTAGCTTATTTGTGAGCAACCGGGCTCTATCAAGGTAGTCACTGTATCGACCACATGCTTTTGAGTAGCGTATGAGTTGGGAGATGTAAACTCCATATGTCGGCGCCTTTGGAATGTGGCTACAAAGAAAAGGGATGTTGACTTGTCATCGCGTTTGTCATACAGCTTTTGGCATGATAAAAAAAGAACGGCAGTAGAATACGGAAGGAACAAAGCACAAGATTACATAAATCAAAGTCCAGAGACAAGGTAAAAGCAAGAACACCACAAGACGGAAGACTAAAGAAACTACACGCCCACAAAACACACGAACAATACATATTCAACACAAAAAATTAAAGCATAAACAGTGTGAACTAAAGTGACATCTGGTGCTCCGGGAGGGTAAGCTTGTCCAGCTCTGTATACAGCACCCGTCATACGGTCAGTTTTTGAAAGATCTGTTAGTTAGCTGATTGGTTAATGTCATTTGCTAACCCTGGGACAAAACTAATTAAAAACCCTGGTTCGTGTTACATCTCTAACCCTCAAACAGTAAAGTGATATGTGGGCACTATAAAATCTTGTTTAGAAAATAATTTTGTAATTACCAAAAAAAATAATACAATGCCAAAACTTGAAACTATGATAGTGTGTCCATTCGAGATATTCTCTAAAGAACAAGTTAACTGAAATTTAGAGCACACATCTATCGCATGTGTATATATTTATATCCAATCAACAAAACAAGGTAAATGTCATTGAGGCCATTTAACTATGATCAATTTGCTACAATTCTCAATTTTATCTATGAGAAAAACTTAAAAATCAGAAATATAATTTTATTTCTGTTTATTTAAGATGCAATATGGATATTTGAGATTTTCGTTCTAAAAATTTCGAAAAGAAAATAAGGATTTTTTTTTATGAAATACCTTAAACCGAAGTTACTGATTGGAGATTGAGGCATCTTGTCATTTAAAGGAGTAGCACCGGATTCAAACAATGGCCTGAAATTAAGAAGTCACAAATTTTACAGCTCACACAAAGGAACCGCCTGTGTCCATTGGTTTTTTGCATTTTTTAAAATTTTTTTACTACAGGTGGAAATAAGGTCATCATGAGCTATTTAATTACTTTTGAATGGACTTGGTAACCTCAAATGACATAGAATAGGAATTCTATGTTTTATAGTATTTGTATTCTTTTTTATATTCAAGAATCTTCGGTCTGCATTGCCACAATTTGTGTGAATTAAACTACATTAAATTTGTTTATTACCTGACGAAAAGTTTGTTTGTTTTTTTTCTATCCTTAGCTGATTTTGGCTTTCCTCTATATATCATATTGGTAATTTGTTCTCTATCAGCTTTTGCACATATTTTATTTAAGGATTTCCAAATGTTAAGATTTGATCTGCACTGAAGATACATAAGTTGTCGAAATGCTAATATGCAAAAACTTAACTCAGTCAGTAACTTCGCTTATTTGTTATTTCACACTTGTATTAAAATATTCGTAGAAATGTACGCTTTCAATCTACGCTTCAAAACCTGTTAATATTTTTCAAATTGTGTGTCTTGTATTAAAAGCTTCGGAGTATTTGCATCTATTGTCAAAATGTCAAACACCTAATATTTTTGTAATCAGAACTTTAATAAGTAAGTCATCTACGTATCGCCAAACTTTGAAATTTCTCGATACAAAAATACTAAATTCTATCGTTTAAGGGCAAACTTACATCATAAAGCAAAAATGTGACTGCAAAATAATACTAAGTAGTTTTGCCTTGTCTCTGGACTATGATTTATGTAATCTTGTGCTTTGTTCCTTCGGTATTCTACTGCTGTTGTTTTGGTGCGAAAACTCCAAATTTTATTCTCGAAAAATTCCTCAAATCAAATGGCAGACTTGCAGACTCTAATTCAGTTACAGTTGTTAGAATTTTATCATATTTTTTTCACAATCATCACGGATTTAATATTGTCTTTGATAAATCTTTCTTTAAATGAGATCAAGAATCCTTAAAAGATTAAGCAATATGAAAGCCTTACAAAATAGAACTCGACTTGATTAAATGTATGATTTAACGTTTTATGTATTTTGCATAAATTGAGAAGAATTCTTATGATTTATGTGATGACTTCCAAATTGTGGACTTTCTCTTTCTGAGCAGCAATATAGCTACCTTTCCAGCCTATGGAGTGTACCTTTCACAACTGATTTGTTACTGTCGTTGATGTAGTTTATGGAGGTAGGTTTTGAATAGAGCAAAACATTGCCCCAAAATCAAGACAGGGAGTCGTTCAGCTTTTGTTATTTTCATTCCCCCAGAAATTCTATTGCCTTCACCATGACATCATTGAAAGATATGAAGTGTCTGTGTATCAAATAAAAAGGACATATTCAGGAAGATTTCACGTCTTCACGGATTTGACATAACCGGTTTTGACTCAACCCCGGACTGACTCATTGGTAGTGTAAGGGGTGCTGCTAGCGGAGCAGGACATGCTTACCCTTCCGGAGCACATGATGTCACTCCCTGTTTTCATGAGTTCACACCATGAGTGCCTTAGTTCTGAATATCGTCTTTTGATTTCGTGCCTTATAGCTGTCTCACGACCTTGTTTTGTCTTTGTTTTTCTGTGTTCCCGTTTTTGCCATGTTTATGGATTTTTATTTGAGTAATTGTCACATCCCTTGTCTCTCGGTATTCTACTGCCTTTGTTTTATGTAGTTTATTTTTATACTACAAAAAACGACCAGTACATATACGTTTATACTACAAAAAATACAAACATGGCATTTTGACTAGATCAGACATATTTTTTAAAACATGTTAAGAATTGTATCTCTAAAGAAATATTCCGAAGCAAGCAAATTCAAGGACAGGTGATACCTTCATAAGTATTAAAATATACTTCGAACATTACAATATTTATTCGGCTACCAGCTAACCCAGACATATAACTCAGTGCTAGTGCCTTGAACTTACTAGGGGGTATAAGCAATGCTCATTGTTGATGGCCTCCTGGTGAAGAACAACAATTAAAGCGTTGTTTCATTGCTTTCTTTTACTTTGTATTTGTAGAGAATTTGTCTCGTGTGCATTTACTCCATATCCCTTCATTGCTTATGAATATAACGGGTTAAAAATTAATCAAAATTTTTGAAGTACGATTTTTTATTTACAAGAAAGGAAATTACATGTATGTGGAATTTAATGCTAATACAAAGTATTTTAAAATGTCGATAGATTATAGCAGAATGATAATCTGCATAGTGAAAAATATACTAATAAGATGAGACTTCAAAAAGCTACAGATAAATTTTGCACAAATAGAACTCGTCTCAGTCATCCATTTGCTAAACTGTCTATTAAATAACTAAATACCGAAGTTACTGTGAATTTATTTTCTGCATATACGCATTTCGACTTTTGTCTCTTCAGTGCAGATAAAATCTAAAGGTTTGGAAGACCATAAAATACTGATGTATGCATTAAAATACTATTCATTCTTCTATTTTCTGATAGTGTGATAAAACCTTTAAACTCTAAGTGAAGTGCATACAAAGTACAAGTAATGTTTCCGGATACGCAGAAATATTTATTATATGTCGAGCTGTAAATGTATTACGTTTAGACATCTGTCACGTTTCGTTAGATTGTTTCATTAGAGTATTATTGGTATTTTATTCTATTGGGTATGAATAACCAAATACTGAAAAAACTGTAAATTCAGTTTCTGCACATTACCATTTCAACAACTCATCTATCTTAAGGCAGTAGACCTAGGTTAAGGGACATAACCCTTAAAATCAATTTAACGTTTGTTTAAACAATTTTTATAAATATATTTTAAGCTTCTAAGTAACATAGATGATTTTAATGCTTTTTCATATAAATGCTTACAAAGCATCAATAAAACTGCCTGTTTCAAACGTCTTAATGATTTAAAGAGTTATCTCCCATAACCTAGGTCTACTACCTTAAGTGCAGATCAAATCATTTGGAAGACCATAACCAAAACTTTGTAAAATCTGATAGAGAACAAATGATAAAAAAAATACAAATGAAAAGCCCAAAAGGCTCAGAACAGAACTATGTAAGAGGAAGATACTTCTTAGTTTTTCACTTTTACCGAAAATTTTCTAAAATTTGATAAAGGTAATTTTTAAATATATGTATATTCTTAAAATTTGTATTAGTCTGAAAATAAAATGGACAATGAAAAGCTCAAATTGACCGATTATAATTTGCAGTTGCAATAACTAATGCGTTGTTGAACCATTGCAGAAAACAAACAGAAAGCGCACGATCTGGCTAGTGAAGGGGGCAAGACATTTTATGTTACTGTGTTTTGTTTGACCATTTTCAGTTGGTTGTTGAATGTTTTTGGTGAAATAAATCGCTTGTTAACAGTTTTTTTTTACCATTTTATTTTTTCTGTTCTGTAAAATAATCGTTAAAGGGGAAAAAGCACCGTTTGTAATTGTGTTACTTTTTCGTGAAATGGGAAAATTAATTTAAATTTGCTGTTAACTGTTTTCGGGAAAATTAAAGAATGTTAGCCTTTTAATGAAACTCTTTTTGCCATCTCCCTCTGTGAATGGATAGAAGTTCTCAATTTGTTGAAAATATAATACTATGAGAGTGAACATTGGATGAAATCATCATTATACAGTTCTTGACTGGGTCCGAAATTTTCATGTTCAATGTGTTTTTGTCTTTAAAATATGTCTTTATGTTTTATTGGCATAGCAATTTATATTACATTTATGAACCTGCAAAGTTTCAGTTTTGTCGAATACGTCCCGTTTTATCTTACTACAATTAATGTCGCCATGTCGTCACTGACGACAGGAGATCATGTGATATGGGCGTGATATTTTTTAGCCAATCAAAATATGGCAAGCGATCAACAGTTCGGCTGCGGTCAACAGATAGGAAACTGTTGACGGTCAACAGACAAGTTGTCGATTTTTTATTTTCAACTTATTTGCATTTATGTAAGGGAAATATTATAAGGTATAACAATCTACACTTTCTCTCCTCTTTGTTTCTTTCAGTATTTTCTGCTTTTCTATTCGTATCTTTCGATGTACTCTGAAGATTAATTTATGTATGCTGAATTAAGCCTATTGTCACGTTATACCACTTAGAATGAATGTGCGAAACCGTATTAAAATTTGCAAATCATGGTTGAAGGGTGTTGGACCGAGTAAAAAGCGTACTAAATCCTGGTAAAACCAAAAGTTTTGTACACGAGAAAACCTAACCTAGTAAAACTGTTGTCCGATTTCAAAAAACCTGCCTATTCGTAAAAAAACGCAACAATTCACAGAAAAATAAACCTAGTTAAACACAAACAATGTTAAAATATCTTAAAAACGCAAAACTTTTAAACCTAGCTATGGACACATCGTTTTCACTGATTTGTGGATTAAATTACCTTTCGGAATTTCTATTTACTAACTTATCGGTGAACATACTTTTCCATTATCTTCTGAAATGACTTCTCGGATATCAATATAAAAGAACTTCTTGTCAATCACTATCTTGTTGGTGAACGTAAATCTCTACTGTGTTATTTTCTGATTTGTGAATTACAGCATTTCCAACGTGCTTCAATGACATCTCTTTACAGTAAGTAAGAACCGAACCGTAAGATTCTGGTTAACTGATGTACTTTAAGGTATCCATGTATTAAAAGTCTTGTGAATAGATGTGATAATCAAAGTAATAGAATGCAGTGATTAAATACACCTGATTAAGTACAAGAATTATTTGTACTTTGTATGAAGAAGTCAATTCGTTGGTTTTTGCAAGGTACGAATTACAAGATTAACACCGCTTAGAATAAAAGAATAATGAGTATATGATTTTTTAACCGAATGATATGAAAATGGAACACATTTGGTATGGTGTTTTATCTCAAACCATTAACGCCTCCATTTCGTATCATGCTTATTTTTAGATAAGCATTGAACTTGGATGAGTAGCCATTTTTATGTATGTTTTTCCTTTCTGTGTATCTTCCTTTTGAAGGGCCTACTCCATTTTTAATGTCAGGATATAAGTTAACTATCAGAATAATTTGATTCTCAAACCGTTTTGTCTTTCTGAAAAAAAAAACAAAACAAAATAATATTGGTTGATGTTTGAGAATGTGTAGTAAATATGAAATTTTAATGTGACAAACATAGTAGTGGTACTTGCAAATGTAATGCATAGCTTTTGCATTGTGCCTCCAAGCTAAAGAACAAACAAAAGTGTTAAACAATACAAATAATCTCAACGTGTATTTCTAGGATTTGTCACATGTATTTTTATATTGTAAGCGTCGTCTTGAAATAATTTGTCCATCTTTTTCGTTCAGATTTACAGAGGGGATTATAATTATTAATATTTATATGTCTGATTTTTCGTCTTAAAAATATTTGTTATTTTTATCTGCACCGAAGAGACATAAGTTGTCGAAAATGCCATACTGTATGCAAAAAATAAAATTTGACTGAAATTTCAATACTTCTTTGTTTTAATAACATTTGAAAGATGCCTAGGCTGGTTCGTTAGTCCTTGAAGCTATCACCAGGCCAGTACTTTGGAGCTGGTCCATACACTAATTTCTGAATGTTTGAATATCTAAAATTATGAAAACATTTAAATGACTAAGTCGCAAATTTCTCATGCTTGAATAAATAGAGCAAGGTCTCAAAGCATCCACCATCTTTGTTTTTCTAAGAAAAACTGTACCATGTAAACGGAAAAGAGGGATTTGAGTTATAAAGAACTTCCCCTCTATATTCATGATTTTCATGCCAATAATTTAATCGCATATAGTATAATATTACCTGTATTTTGGCAGGTAGTATGACATACTAATTACAACAGCAAAGATAACAACTACCAACAATAGCACCGACAATATTGTAACTAAGATAACAAGACTGTAACCTGAAAAACACAAAAATAGACAAAAATCAATAATGAAATAGATCACATGTATAGTAAAATAATGCACAAAACAAATCAACAGTCTACAATGTAATGAAGTCACAAACGAAGTAATTATGATCGAAATGACTAGATTATGAACAACAAGAAAAGCGTTATTTCTTTGTTTGATCTTACAATGCATTCGTAGAAGCATTGTTTTATATGCATTTACTCCATATCCTTTCATTGTTTATCGTAAAATTAAGAAGTGAATGTTGTGAAAGCTCAATCTATTCAAACAGATTTTGTGCGGTTATGCGGATGTAAACTTGGATTCTATTGGCTGATTAACCACCTGCTAAATAACCATGTCTGCCCTACACAAGACAATCAGTAATCATGATAATGTAGTGTTTCACCTACATGTAGACCAAAGTCATTCAAAAGCGTACATATAAGAATTGTACATAAGGACAAAATTCACAAACATGCAGTAAGCATGGATAAATAAACATACCGTAATTAAAGTTTAACTTAGTTTACTTCCACGTAATGTAAAACTAATTTCAGCCTGATATTTACATTAAAAAATCAAAATGTGAAATACATCTATACTTGGAATAACATGTAAATTATATGAAATATTTTATTTGCATTCATTTTCAAAGGTTTTCGCTCCATGTATTACGAAAACGCCATGTAAACTTGATACAACATGAAAAATCAATGCATCATTCGGCCGTGTATTGTCCAGAGTACGTGGTCAGTCGACATAGCGTTTATGTGTATAATCGTGTAGTTAAATGTAGGTCATTTTGTAATTATCGTTTTCTTAGTTAAACACAAACAAGTTTGCATAACCGCACAAAAATGTTATCATGCATTGAACCAACTAATATGATTATTTAGATAGTGTCGAAAATGGTTGAACGGCGCGACCTGAGGGTCGCTTGCCGTTCAACGATTTTCGACACTATCTAAATAATCATATTAGTTGGTTCAATGCATGATAACTTATAATATCCGAGTCATATCTTTGATCTAAACAAATGTACAGATTTTTTTGCACAAAAAGTCTTAAAAAGTTTCATGATAAGCCTCATGATACAAGACTTTCCTTTCCATAATATTTGTCCCTGTATCTTTTTTTCGACAATTAAATAAAAAGGCTTACCTTTTTTACCATTTTTAAGTTTATATAAATAATTGTTGTCATAAGTCTTACTCTCCCGAGAAGATGGAAAGTCCTTTAGGCTATTTATATTTTAGCATTAAATCTTGCCAAAGTAAAGTATTTATTTTGCTCTTATCCCTTTCTTTACCTTAAAGAAAGAAATAAGAGCAAAACAAACATTTTTGGGTAAGATTGAATACTGGAATATAAATAAGTTAAAACCCGGTAAAGACCTCTTCTATAAATAACAAAATACTGACGTTAACTGTTTATTTAGCTTCTGCATACGCACATTTCAACAGAGTAATTGAGGACCGAACCGTCCATCCAAAAACAAATAATCAAAGGACAATGGCAACATCGGAAACAACAAAGAAACAGAGATACAATATGAGTACGGCACATAAAAGAAGAATGAAGACACACACATATACAAAAAAGAACAACATGGATCCAATAAAAAAAACATGGGTGAGATCAGGTGCACCGGTTGAGTAAGCATCTCCTGCTTCTTATAAGATCTTATAAGACACCAGCTGTGTTGAACATGTCGACCCGGTAGTTAGGTCAAATCCGGTAGAGGAAACAACAATTTAGCCAGGAAAATATGTTGTCATCTGGGAAACAGATATCCCATAGCGGTCCACAAGATGGGGATGCCGACCGTAAAACTTCTGGAGGGCTGACTTCAAGTTTTGGGTAACATACCCTTGTTTCAGTAGCCTATTTTTGAGCAACTGTCTCTATCAAAGAGGTCACTGTATCGACCACATGCCCTTGAATAGCGAATGAGCTGGGATATGTAAACTCCGCATGCCGACGCTGTTGGAATGTTGCGACAATAAAAGGGACTGTTTGACCGTTTGTCATACAGCTTAGTTTGAAGTCTACCTCTGTTGTCAATTTCAAGATCAAGGTCAAGGAACGAGGCCGATGTGAAAGTGGGTGTAGTATCCTTAACTTCGAGCTCATTTGGACAGATCAGATAAAGAAAATCACCAAAGCGAGGATTGTTTATTGACAAAATATCATCTATATAACGGAAGCTAAAATTGAAGGACTTATGTCTCATCAGTTCAGATCAAATCAAAACATTTATGAAATCCATATACCGAAATATTCATGAATAAGCTTATAGAGAAAAAAATATTAAAAGGATCTAAATAGGAAAGCCAAAATCAGCTAAGGACAGAGATACTCCTTGGTTTTATACAATATTTTGTTGGTTTTAGATATTGCATATTTCCAAATAAAATCGGTTTTCGTGCCAGCACCGAAGTACTAGCTACTGGGTTGGTGAATACCCTCGGGGACGCCAGCAGAGACATCGGCCCAGTGGTAATTAATAACAAAATACCGAAGTTAACTGTTAATTTAGCTTCTGCATATGCGCATCAGTGCAGATCAAACAAAAACATTTGGAAATCCATATGTCGAAATATTCATGAAAAAGCTGAAAGCTTCTATAAAGAAGGGTTTTAACTACTACTTTAAGAAATGAATAAAAGCATGTCAAATGTAAAGTTAGATAATGGGTTGGAAATATTTTAGTTATTGAATTTAAAGTCCTGGTTGAACATTTCAGCAAAATGTTTGATTATTGCATAATTTGTCCTTGATTGCTTTACCTGAAAATCAACCATAAACCAAAAATAAAAAAAATAAAAAAATAAAAACAACAACAACACCAACAACTACAGACAAATAAGAAGAGCAAGAGGAGTCAACATAATAATTATTACATAGAAGTTGAAAAAGATGTTCCAGCACAGTTGAAATAATTTGTTGCATTTCAAGAATTGCTTTAGCAGTTTTATCAGCTAATTGTAACACTCATAGATGAAAAATAAAAAAATCATTTAAATTCATCAGAATATGAGAAAGAAAATATCAAAAGAATGGGAAATTTTAAAATAATGTTTACAGTATATATGTTACAGTGAATTTGTAAAATCAGGGAATTCATAAAATCACCGAAAAAGTCAATCATTATTTCACTGATTCCCTGGTCATATTTAGGGAATTTGTAATTTAATTTTCAGATATTGTTTAAAATATTTAGAAGTTGAAATTAGATCTATCAAATATCATAACTTTAGATAAAAACATTAAATTTTTAATATTTGTAATTAATATGACTGAACTTAATGTTTTTGATTATTCAAAATTTCAGAGAATTTTAAGTTCGATGCAATATTTCTCTGGAATCAATGTTACGAACTAGGATGAAAACTTCTTCAAGCACGAAAGAGAGGGAAACTTAAAGTAAAAAAAAAGAAATGTTTAGCTATCAAAGGATATAGGAGAAAACATGCAACTACTATGAAAATTTTGTACATAGACCATCTCACACTGTACACCACCATTTCGTCCATAATAAAAAAAATTCCTAGATTTCCCGATTTTTTTCAACCGCTCCCAAAAAATGTTAATATATTACTTTCCAAATTATGGTCATTTTCTTCAAAATTTACAGCATTTTTTCATAAATGATACAAAATAAAACATTAAATTCACCCATCCGTGCTGAATTTTACAAAAAATTTGGATAAAAAATCTAAAATTTTTGTTATACTAGTTATCGCCTTATAAAATAAAATTTGTAAACGACAGATAAGTTTTCTAAGATAAATCATACAATCCTGATCTGGTTTAGGGAAAAAACAAGGATGTGCAAATGAAGTGAGAATGCATTTTGCACTAAATTTTATGAAATATTATATCCTGGAAAGCTAAAATCAAAAAGGGAATTAAAGGGAAAATTCAGTGAAACTTGATTTGACTGCCTACCCAGATAGAGTATAAATAACCACTGACATTTTAAATCGAAAAAATGTTAAGTCTAGAATATAATGCGACTCTATTAACATCTAATTATTTAAGATGAATCCATGATTTTGGGCCTTTCTGAACTTAATTTAGGACTACGTTTAATTATGTCTAAATCAGTTTTTTACTCTTTAGGTTTATGACCAATAACACAGGTGAATAACAGACTTTTCATTTCACTACAGAATGATTATCTCAGGGTTTTCAATTTCATTTTTTACAAAAATTATCAAAAATTATGTTATTTTAGTCCAAATCCACAAGAAGATTTTACTTACATAAGTAAGAAATAGTCATCCTAAATTTTGTATTGTTTCAAATTCGTAATTGCTTGCTTTTTT